>QLSR01000171.1:4419941-4458526 GCA_031780015.1 Citrullus colocynthis | reverse complement strand
TTTTTTTTTTTTTTTTTTTTTTTTTTTTTTTTGAAATAAACTGAAACAAAGGTTATCTAACACACAACAAATTTGTTACATGCAATATTACGGTAATTTTAGAGAACATAAAAAATAAACATAGAATAATAAAGCATACACCTAAACATAGTTTAGTAACCCAATTTGGTGCAATACCACCTATGTTCGGAGGTAGTGTGACCTAGGAAAAATAATTTTACTAATATAAAATCAAGTGATTATAACGTTATGCTTATCTATAAATAAATAGTGATTACAGTGATGCACGAACAGGTTAACTTTGTGAATAATCATTTAGGTTTCCCCTTAGTGTGAGACTCTCTTAACGAAACTTAGGCTCTCCCTAAGTGTGGGAATATTAGTATATGATCACTTAGGCTCTCCCTAAGTGTGAGATTCCCTCTCACCAAGCATTTTTATTTTTCCACCTTCAAATGATCAATCACTTCACTTAGAAATTTCTTCTAAAGTTGTAGTAGAACAATTCAATAAAATCTAGAGAAACGCTCAAAATCTACAATAAGAAAAGCTTCACAACCACATGAATTGACACACTTGTGTTGTTTTGCGCAAAAAAAAAAAAAGACAACAATACAAAATAATCTTCAAAGCGACAACCCTAAAAGTAGGACAATATCCTCTCAAATATGGATAGTTGAAAAAGGAGAAAACAATCCAAAAACAACAAGCACCATGCTGAAAAGGAAATAACCATCAGAAATTTTCTAGATAAGGAAAATCTCTTATGCAAGATCAACATTCGGAAGGAAAATTTTAGGTACGTCCTTAAAAAATATTACCGTCACCAAATCTCTAAGATAAGCAACTCGAATGTTACATGTGTGTATTTATTCTAACTTTGAAAGTTTTAATCACACTCTGAATGTCTTATTTAGGAGTATTATTTTATGGGAGAGAGCACAAGAAGCAGACCGCATAGCGCAGTGGATTAGCGCGTTTGACTTCGGATCAAAAGGTCGTGGGTTCGACTCCCACTGTGGTCGAATTATTTGCTTTATGTTTATTTTTATATATTAATAAGCTTAGAGGGACACGATTTTATCACCAAAGTTTGTAATAAATGGTTATTAAATTTCCTCTACTAATATAAGGGGTATTTTAAATAATAATGTTATTTTAAAAAATAATGCGAAAAATAGGGTAGTTTAGAAAGTAATATGAAAAATGGGGTGGTGAAATCGTGTACCGCGTACGTAAGTCGTGGACCTGGTCCAGGTCCACGATTTCGGGTCTCCCAATTTTGGTCACCTTTTCTTTTCTCATCATTGTCCAAACTCGTCCGGTTTTTTTTCCATGATAAATAACTTAATTAATTAATTACCCACTAAAATGAAAATTTTCTTTTTACTTGTATTCATCAATTATTGTATTAGTTTCATTGATTCTTAATTTTTGAAAATGTAATGGAAAATCATTAATTCATTTAGTTAAAGATAAAAGTTAATACAAATCAAAAAATTTAAAATACAAATCAAAGTGTCACATGGTGGTCTTCTTCGCGCACGTTGTCCACGACGAGGCACAAGCACTTCAAATTGTTGTTGCTGGTGGATTACATCGTCGATATCCTGTTGGGTGACGACAGATGGAAATTCATCGTGTGCATAATATTCCTGTTGATGGCCAAAACCGGATGCAATGTCTAGTTGTAATATGGGAGGTTCCTAGTCATCGAGTTGCTCTAAAACACCTTTGTCACGTTGTCTCTGTCATCTACGACGAATACGTTTTCCATCAATATCAGCAACATTGAGCCTCCTTGTATGTTGAATGATATCTTCAACATTTACCATGTTTTGCTCACACATTGAACTCAATTCTGGTAAATTATGTTCTAAGGAGTAATTGTGCACATTGTGGACAAAATTATTCTGCACGATAAAAAAAATATACAAGTATAAAAGAATATTCTTAGCATGTAATTGAAAAACACTACATAAGAAGATGCTTACCATACAGTAATAGTAGACACCGTCTAGTGTGATAAATCTTCTTGTAATAGAGTCGTACCAGGACAAATAATCATTAGACACATCCGACTCGTTTATTATTTCTCCTTGTGCACAGCGGCCATGACGTGCACGCCAAAATGATATATACTCTGCATGAATTTGACGTCAATTTTGGTCGTGTTTACCTCTTAAATCAATTTGGTGTAGTTGAGGGTGTGCATTACACAACGTCAGTACCGTTTGCCGCATACCGAATTGTCTCAACACTCAATCTGGTTGATGCCACTCTACGATATGAAAGCATATAAGTGGACTAACTATCAACCAGGATCCATATAAACCAAATACATTACAATGTTCAATAAACCAAATACATTACAATGTTAAATAAACCAAATACATTACAATTTCCAATAAACCAAATACATGACATTGTTACATTGTACGAACCACTACATTACATTGTTACGTTATAAGAAGTATTACATTACAATGTTAATATTACATTATACAAAACTAGGTATTTTGCTTGGTAAACTATTAATGACTTGAAGATGAAGCACCTAAATTACGAAGTGGACATGTACGCTTGTTATGCCCTAATCCCTTGCATATCCCACATCGAACTTTTGTGCATGTCTCGCGCCAATCCATCTCATTATGAATTCGCGAAATTTTGGGTTTACCATGCTCCCTTAGTAAGTTTGCATTAGAATGCACTTCCGTAAATGATAACTCTGGCCAATAGTCAGGGTGTTGTATTGGATGGAAGCGACATTCATAGCATAACTTTAAATGAGACAATTTATAGCATTCATCAATCAGATGCACGTATGACAGACATATGTCATTACAAATTGCAATTACATGAGAGCATGGAATCTTGAACGTCTGCCACTTGTTACAAGAACAAGTCCCCTCTTTCAAGCACACTACTTGTATGTTTTGGCATTTGTAGGGAGAAACCATACTGATGCCAGTTCGAACATCAAAACTTTGTGTTTCCCTGTCAACTGATGTCACTGTATGTGCAGATGCTCGTTTCTCCCACCTTTTAAGCTTTCTCATGGCATATTCTATGTACATGTCCCCACGATCGAGTGCTTCACTTATTTCTTGTCTACAACGTTCAAAGTATAAGATTGTCCGATAGAATGTTAACCTAACAATTGATGTGATCGGTAACATTCTAGCTCCTTTGAATACCTCATTCAAACATTCAGCTGCATTGGTTGTCATCCACCCAAAGCGATACCCATTATCGTGTGATTGTGTCCATTTATTCAAATCGATATCAGAAAAATATTCAAGACATTCAGGGTTCAATTTCTTTAACTCTTTCATGTTTCGAATGAACTTACGTCTTTTGTGTTGATTTCCAGCCCTAAACACCAGATCTTTAAGTTGCTTTGATTTGTATTTGGAATTGAAATTACTCGCAACATGACGTAAACAATAACGATGATATGTTTTAGTTTCAGCCCAACCAATTTCCTCGTTGTTAATTGCTGCAATGATCCCTCTGTGTCTATCCGAAATTAAGCAAATCCCTTCTCGGTCAGTAACATACTCGCGCAATGCCCACAAAAACCATGACCAACTAGATGTATTTTCCCCTTCAACAATAGCAAATGCAAGAGGAAATATATGCTCATTCGAGTCAATAGACAAAGCAGTGAGTAATTTCCCTTTATACTTGTCGTAAAGATGGGTTCCATCTATTTGAATTAAAGGCCTACAGTACTTAAACCATTCAATTGCAAGACCGAATGCCCAAAAAACATGACCAAATATAGTCTTACCAGGCACATCAGAAGGGTGAAAATGGTAATCTATTCGTGCACCAGGATTGTAGTGCACAGTAGCACTCAACCAGTACGGAAGTTTTGAATACGATTTCTCCCAATCGCCGAAGACTGCAACCAAAGTTTTTTTCTTAGCTTCCCATACACGTCTGTATTTGACGTCATATCCGTACTGTTTTTTAAGTGCTTTTTGTAGTACCGCCACAGGCACACTAGGATCAGCTCTAACTAAATTTTGAATTTCAATGCTCATGAAATTAGAATCAAGTTGTGAATTATCTTGTGTCAATTCTGTGTATAAACAAGTATGGTTCTCTCCAAGTTTAGTAATTTCAAACATCCCATGAATTTTGCGCCGACAAGCACGCAACCTCCACCTACAACCTTCATTCCATTGCTTGCATTGCACATACCAAATATCTTGGTTCGATTCTACCACAGATATTTGGTAGTGTTCAGTCACACAATATTTTTTTACTGCCATTTGTAGGTCTTCTTTCGTATCAAATAACATTCCTTTTTGTATTATACTAGAGTTATCTGTACATTTTCCCCTTTCCTCCAAGGTCGATCCTTGTTCACAAACTGAATCAGTAATTTCCCTTTCTATCTGTGTAAATATCTCCGACTGAACCAACTCGTTTTCATTTTCTATATTTCCTTCTTCTCCAAACAATTCATTCTAGCTTTAATAATAACTAAATCTTCTGAACGAAACGACATATTTAAATTCGTTTACAACTGTAACGGTTAAAAAGAAAAATTAGTCCAAATCTACCCAAAATTATAAAACTCGTGGACCCGGTCCACGAGTTTACTACCCAACATAACTAATTTTCCACCACATTATTTACCAATAATTATTCCTATAACAATAAACGTCGAATAACAATCAACACTAAAACCTAAATTTTTTAAATTATAAACAAAATAAAATATTTGATAAAAACGTCTACACATAAAATTTATCCGATTTGGTAAAAATGTCTACATATACAAATTTATTCACGCATGCAAAACAAAACTTACAATCTATGCGTTTCTATCATATAACTATTGCATATTTATAAGATAATTAGAAAGGAAAATATATATGCATACGTATATGGCGGCGGTGGCTGAACGAATATAGTATGTTAGATTTAACAAAGAAATAGTGATGAAATGGTCGGAAAATCGATATCTATATACATACCTTTGTGACAGAGACAATGTCGACAAATGACGGACAATGGACAAATGAGAGATTTGAAGAGTGAAAGGAGAGAAAAGGGAATGGTTTGAGAGGAAGAAGAAGAAGTGGCTGAAGAAAAAGAAGGGTCATCGGTTAAAAGGAGAGGGAACTCGTGGATCCGGTCCACGATTACCTAAATCGTGGACCCTGTCCACGAGTTCGGTCAATGCATGCTGCATGCAGACTGACCCGTCAATCTACATGCACAGTAATAAGGCAAATCGTGGACCCGATCCACGATTTCACAACTCCAATTTTGGTATTTCTTTCCCCCTCGCCCTATTTTTTGAATTATTTATTAAAAAACATTATTTTAAAAAAAATCCTAATATAACAATTTATTAAATTTAATTGACTAAATACTGATGTGGCAATATAACTGGGCAAAATAATTATATTTTTAATTTTTTTTTTCCTTCTCTTTTCTCCTCTTTCATCCTTCCCTACTCTTTCTTCCTCTTCTTCTATTCTCTCTCCTCCAAGTCCTCCATGATGCCACTCTGGCCGCTACGACCAATGCTCTTGTTGATGAACTCATTTTATTTTTTTTCTCTCTCTAAAATCCCTTTTGAAATTTCAACTTTTGTTGGTGAAATTTGATGGTGAAGTGTGGGGTTACGAGGGTGGTTTTTATACGGAAGCGGTCGCCCACTCAAGAGTCTGGAATAGCAGCCATCAAATTTCACCAACAAAATTGTAGGATTTGGTTTTGGAGTAAGATTCTGAAATTTTTTGGCACACAGTTAACAGTTTACCATTTCCATTTTCATGTGTCTTATGCAATCTTGGTAACTCTCCCCAAAACAACGCTAGTTAACAAAGAGAGTGGATTGCACTCACCAGATTCCACTGGTTTTTGGTGTTTTACAATTTTCTTCATCGGCCCTATTCATAATTGATTACAGTCGGATTTTGCTCGTGGAAGGGTGTTCCTTAAGATCTAAGCTTAATTGAATTTGTCTTAACATGGAAAGCGAGGTCTCGGAGGAGAGAGAAGAGAAGAAGGGGGAGAAAGAGGAGGGAAAGAGAGAAGAGAACAAAATTAAAAATGTAATTCTTTTTCCAACTCATCATTTTAAACCATTTAGCATTTAGTCCATTCAATTTAATAGTTTTATTAGTAGGGAATCAATTTAAACCTATTTAGTCTATTCAATTTTCAAAAATAGGTTCAATTTAAACCTATTTTTGAAAATTCGGGAACTAAAATGACCAATTTGAAATATTAAGGATCAATTGCCCCTATTCTTAAAATCTTAAGGACTAACAGGATATTTTTCCATAATATTTATTAATTACTAAGAAAAAAAGTTCCCTTTATACTATTGTGTAAGATTTTGATTGAAATCTCAAGATTATAAAAATTCATTATTCATTTTACTCTTTGTTAGTCTTAAGATTTCTGTCGAAGTTTTACATTCTAGGTATAATTTTTCGTTATTCTTCTTTTTTATTATAGCAATTGCAAGGAGATTGAATTTAATGAATATCGTGCGCTTAATATCATTGAGTCAAACTCATTTTGACCATCATAGTTATAAAATTTTATACCACGTAGCACTTTCAATTTAATAATTAATAACCGAAAGGCAATTCGCTTCGATAAAGAATAAAATTGAAGCTGTATTAATATGGAAAATAAAACTGGGACAACAAAATTGTATCCCTCTAAGCACAATAATATTAAAAATAAATAGATAAATAAAACAATGAAATCTCGAAATTTTGTTCGGGAGAATTTCAATTGTTTTTTCACTATTTTGACAAAATTTCGAGGAAAAAAAAAATTTAACTACGTTAGCTCAATTCAATTTATGTTATGTTTTAGGGTCTTGATTACATGTCAAATATATAATTTTACATGTCATGCCATTTCTAGCGAAGAATGATAATATCCCTAAAATCAAGTAAATGATAGAGATATTGGGGAACATCATTTTTTTCTATAAAATCTGTGATTTCACTAATTTCATTGGCGATGTATCGTTTTATAGATATATGTCTCGAGCAACTCAAAAAAATTATGGTATACTGTCAAATTATTGTTGATAAACTAGCTAAATATAGTGGAATTATCGCGGATATATCTCTAAAATATTGCCAACATGTCGTGTTGTTTTTCTCTATAATGTCATTATTTTATCTTTTTTTTTTTTTAATATTCAGCCTTTTCAAATTTTCTAATTTCCAACTTTTCTCATTTTTCATTTTTATTTTCAATTCAAAACTTTCATTTTCAAAAGAATTAAATTTGAAAAAAAAAACCATAAAAAAGAACCAATATTTATTTTTAACCTCATTCATAATTTTATTGTAGTCTAATTGATCAATTGGGACTTTTAATTAGCATTTTTAGTTAATTGACTAAGGAATAGATATAAGAATAGATAACATATATTGTTTCAATAATCAAGAATAAATTAATGAAAAAATAACTCAGAAATATCCCAAGGTAGGTACACTAATTAATTGAGAACTCATTCGAATTATACTCACGCATCACTGCACTAAATTTCATTGAAGTTTACTTTTTCGCACTTTAAAATTTTTTGCAATACCGAACAACCCCTCCGATTACTTTAGAACAACTTGTATTTTATGAGAAATACTTGTCTGACTGTGGATACGGAAGCCAAGTAGGAACAAATTTCAGTTGATAGTTTAGACATTCGACAAGTCTTGGCTAGGAAAGACCTAATTGTTTTAATTAAACCATTTAATCATCTAAATTGATACAATAACAAAAGTTCAAATTTTAAATTGACACTATTAGGTTAAAGTACTATTTTGATTTTTATTTTAGTTGTTGAGAAAATTTGTGCAAGAATTGGACAAATTGATCTTCACACCAACTGTAGGAGGATTAAAGAAAATAAAAATAAAGAAGATTATAATTATTTTGCAACGAGATAATAATGGTTTTTCTTTATATATTAATTGTGTCTGTATATATATAAATTTAAGGGTAATTTTGAAACAAAACACTAATGGAAAAAAATATTTTTTTAATACTTTTAAAAAGCTTAAGGGTATTCGTGAAACGTTTGAAAGTTGGTAGTTGTTTTTTTGGTTAAAATATCATTTTGGTCCCTATATTTGTTCAATTTTAGTCCCTATATTTTAAAATGTTGAATTTTAGTCCCTATATTTTCATTAGATCTTACATTTAGTCACTACTACTTGTTTATTATGGATTTTTTTATTACTTTTTTATTTTCTATTAACATTTTCACTATAAATTTCCAAAAAAAACATTCACATATTGTGTTTCTTTGCATTAAAATTATTATGATTATGGAATCAATTTCGATAAAAATTAACTTTGAAGGACTAAATTTAATATTTATCGAAAGTACAAAGACTAAAATTGGACATTTGAAAGTATAAGAACTAAAATTGAACAAATTACAAAATATAAATACCAAAATAGTATTTTAACCTTCTTTTTTTAATAAAAATTGCAAAGTTGAAGGCATTTTTAAATTAAGCCATAAAATTTCAGAACTTTTAATTTAATATTTTATCTACTTTGATACAGTAGCTGTTTCGTCGCCAACCGACCGCATAGCGCAGTGGATTAGCGCGTTTGACTTCGGATCAAAAGGTCGTGGGTTCGACTCCCACTGTGGTCGATTGTTACTATTTTCCCCCCTTTTTATGTTGTTTTATTTTAAATAATTCCATAAATTAAGTGGCGTGTTTTTAACGGATATTTTCAAATGTTAACATTCTTCAAAAGGTGTTATACAAAAATTAATGGATCAAAGGTTGTGAAATATAACTTATTGCAAATCAGATTTAAAAAATGAATTTCTGTTACGCATATAAGTAATATACAACTAAAGAACTAAACATAGTCAAATAGTTAAGGCAATCTCAATTTAAATATGTCAATTGATGCAATAATATCTGACTAATTAAGCTCTTTTCAGGATGAGTAGCAATGAGTGACTTAGTATGAGTTAAAAGAGGGAAAATAAAACACTTTTTGAAGTGAGACCATTCATGCATCAGACATTATGACAAAAATTTAATTAAAAATGAGTTTTTTCTTTAATTATTATTCCTATTAATGTTCTTTTTTTATTTCAACAATTCAAAAGTGTGAGTGTGAGAATTCCAATTGTTGAATTTAAAAATAAGCTCCAATTTTAATTTAATTCTGTAAAAGTAATAGAGATGAGGTAGAATCTCATTCCCCATCTAAAAGCACAACACATAATAGCATTGAGAATAAAGCAAGAAACCTCCAACATATTTCCAATCAAGAGACATGTCTTACTAACATTCAAAGAGAAATCTTTGAATTTCCAAAGTCATTCAAAACTCAAAAGTATGTAATAATATAATTCCATCTCAAATGCCAAACCTTTCTGGACTTGTTTAAGAAACTCTTTTCAAACACTTTTTTTTTTAAAAAAAAAAAATATATATATATATATATATATATTCAAGTCAACAGAGCCTTTGAGATACAACAACAAAATGATCTCCAGGATTAACAAAGTTGGATCAAAATCTTCAATGAACAAACAAAAACAGATATAATATGATATTTATATTCTGCCCAAAGGAGGGAGGAAACAAAAAACTCTCATCTTTCTACTTAAGACTCACCAACACCATGAAAGCAGAAAATGGAAATACTGTAAACTCTGCGATCATCCATGGCTGCCAGACTGATTTACACAGACAGCTCTTAGTAAACAGATGATCCTCCTCTTCCTGTCGTGTCATCTCACCGAACACGGCCAGTGGGAGGGTGTGAAAAGAAACTATAACTCACTGTCATAAAGCAAAAGGGAGGCCCATGATGAAGAGATCTTCATGGTAGCTTGATGCTGCAGAGCTTTCACTATCATCCTTGGAAGTCTTGTTTATTTTATCTCCTCCAAAAATCTCATGAGAGCTGCATTGTGAACTGCAAAAAGCTTTGCCATCCCTGATATAATAAGAGAATAATCACATAATCAAGATAAAGTTTGGAGTTGGAGTTCATAAGATACAGAAATGCTTACAAATCAAACAAACCTGCATAAATAAATGTCATGCTCTTCTTTCAGAACTTTCTTGCATGAGTAACAGATTTGCAAATTTGCATCCACAACCCCACAACCAAAACCTTCTGGGCAATTTCCCAACGGAGATGATTCGATCCCAGGCTTTTCCATCGTACTAGAATCGATGTTTTCATCTGTGTGACATTCCAAAATACAGTCACCAAAAATGTGTGTTGTCTTTGGGTTTGGACCATGAGAAATTATGCAGGTATAGTCCTCGGAAAGTTCTATTTCTCTAGCAGTAAGAGAGCCTACATATGCATTGCTTGAGCCAATAGTTATAGGCAAGGAACAGGATTTGATTGGCAATGAATTTACCCTTTGAGGGCTATTGTTAATCATTGGAAAGATGGTGTTGCTACTTTCCAGTGGAAAAATTTCAGCACTTGGATCAGAATTTTGAGTCAAGTCGATACCCAAGGAGGAAAAGCTGCCAGCATTTGACAAAAATGATGCATTATTTTCTAAGGGTTCAGATTCTAAAGCAGAAAATTCTCCATTGCCACAGACACTATCTATGGCTCCAGAATTGGAGCTTGGAATTTTGGCTTTGGAAAGTGACGAGATTGTATAATTGCTTGGCAAAGAATAAGATTTCAAAGAAGAACCCAAAGATTTGATATAATGGTTCGAGGATTTAGAGATCTTAGTTTTAATTTGTGGTCCAAAAATTACATTCTTCCTCCGGTTTGAGTCCCGAGCTTCACTGGTCGTTCCACAGTCATCAACAACAATAGAATTTATGATTCCAAGACCTACTTCACTAGAAACAAACTTATTTTGACGACCACTTTCAGTTTCAGTCGTTGATGTGGATTTAAAACCAAAAGGGTTGCTGAGATTGGAAAAAAGCCTGAAATCCAAAGGGGAAGTAGGACTTCTAAGCGAATCACTGTCTACCGAACCTTTCGACCCTAACCCAGCAAAAAATCCAGGAATACTGAACAGTGAACTGCTTATATGTTTGCCCAATGAGCCAGCTTGTAAGTTGGAGTCTGAATCAGAATTAGCCATCGAACGACCATCAAATGCTCTCTCTTTCTAGGGAACTACTACTCTTTCTTAGCCTTATCCAGAACCATTACTATTTTTCCCTAAAACAACAACTAGGATCTGCTCACTGCATCAAATAACTGCCAAAAAGCAATACAAATTACAATCTGCTTGGAGCAACAAGGATTAAAATGAGAAATATCTACAAGAAAAATGAAGGGAAGTCTGTTTTGGTCCTTAAAATCAAAACAATTTAAAAGTAAGTTTTCAAATCTTATTTTGGTCTTTAACATTCAAACATATTTCATTTTACATTTTCAAACATCCTATTTATATACTCGAACTTCACATAAAAAGTCTATTTTTGGTCCTTGCCTAACATATCCCAATCATACATTCAACAAAAGTCTGATGTTGTACCACATAACAGTAATACCTTAAACCACATATATCATAATTAGTAGTTGTAAATTCGGAAATAGAAGCCTAAAAATTTAACAAAAATAGATTTTATGGAAGTCAAAGAACAAAGTAAGATTAACCAAAACAGACGTTTAAGTAAGAACTACAATCAAACTCAAAAGAAGTATTTAACACATTCCATTAAAGCGTTTTGTTAATTCGCATCATAAAACGGAGAGTTTTGTTAACTCCATCGAAGATCCAAATTTCTGCAGAAATCCCTAATTTCCCGGGCGGTTTTAGCTTTCCGGAAACGAACCACAATCTATTCGCAAAGACACAAGTATTAAAAAATTTCCCAAAATGATCAATAATCGGAAAATCGAAATAAGATAGCACACGATTTCAAAGCACAAATAGTTAACTAAAACACAAAAAAACAATCTTCAAATCAACATTCGTAATTTCCAACTCCAGATAAACAACAAAATTCCAAAACTAGGTCAACATAATCCAAATTAGGAACAAAAAAGAAAAAGAAAAAGAAAAAAAGAAAAAACCTATTAACATTTCTTCATCGGAACAGTTCGAAAAAAGTAAAGGATAAAAAAGGGAAACATAAATAGAACTCTTGAGCAAAAGGGCATAAAAATTACAAAAAACAGAAAAGATGAAGAGGAATGCGAAACAGAGACGATTGTATCAGCAATGCATGAGATTAGAAGAAAAGGAGGAAGGAAAGAGCACCTGACTTCGGTGGAAAACCGTCGAAGAAGAAGAAAGCTTCAGAATGCAACAAAGTTATCTCATAAGAAACAGTGCCAAAGAGCGGCCAAAATCTGCAAACACTCTGTTGATTGTTGAAGTAAATCCTTTAGTTAGAAGCTTTTATCCGCCATTTTTGGTCCTCTCGAAGGTATCAAAATCAGAGGAAAGCAATAAATCCATCACTCAGCCATTCTAAAACACCACACTTTCTCTCTCTAGAGAATAACTAATGTATTGTGTACGCCAGTTTGTATACACCTACGTATATTCCTCCACGAAAAAAAATATATATATATAATTCTAAAAAAGGGGGAAAATGAGGGGTTTTCTTACGTGTAAACACTCACACGGAAAGATAAGATGCGCACAAGAAAATGTAAACCATCAACTTTCTTGTGTTATGTATGTGTGTGGTGTGGTAAAACATCAACATCATCGATTATCCAAAATTGTGGAATTAATAAACCATAATATTAATTGGCAATTTTGTAAAAAGAAAATATTTGAGAAATTATCTTAATAGATAAAACTACTAAAAATATTCACAATTAATAACAAAATACACTGTCTATCTACGATAAACCGCAATAGACTATTATCCGTATCACGAAATTTCTATTATATTTGTAAAAATTTTAATTCCTTTTGCGATATTTGAAAAAAGTCCAAAATATTTCTTATTTAGTCCTAGTTAACTTCAAATTATTTGGTTTTTTATTTTTAAACTTGCTTCATAAACTCTTTTAAAATCAATAACTGTTTAATAGTATCATTGGTATGCTCTAAATTTGAAAATTAATTTAAAACTTTAATTAAAATTTGAAAAATTCGAATTTTGTTTTATGTTATTAGATTTATTAAAATTTTTCTACAATTATATTTCTAAAAACTATTTTTAGATTCTATAAGTTAAACAAACATCATTCTTAGTTGTATTCCAATTTTGAAATTTAAAATTTAAAATGTAAAATTATATTAAACAAAAATAAAACCATTTAAATATAAACTCAATTAATTTTATAAAAATTTAATATGTATTATGTAATATATAATTTTTTAAAATATAAATAAATTAATAATGGTTTATTGTCAACTAAATATTAGTGGGTAGCACCGAATAAAAACAAATGAGGTTAAAATATCATATTTGATATTTAGAGTTTCATTTCATTTTAGTTCATATACTTTCAATCGTCTAATTTTAGCAATTGCTCTAAAAAAATTAAATTTAATTATTTAAATATGTTTTTTTTAATAATCGTTAAATAATATTAGTATATGTTCATAATTTATAAAGAAGTTGTATGTAAATATAATTTCATAATTTATAGAGATAATGTTGAGAAAGGTTTAATTGTTTGGAAAAAGATTAACGAAAAATTAAATGTTAAGAATTAATCTTAAAATTTATTGAAAGTATTATGTGGAGGCTTGAAATAGAATAAACTTAAAATAAGAGATGAAAATGATATTTGAAGTGTAAATATAATAAACTCAGGTGAAAGTTTGAATGAATTTATATTGATATGAAATGATATGTTATATTTCATAATTACTCCATATCATCTTGTCACAAAAGTATATATTTATCTTGACCTTATCTATTTGAATAAATTAACATTTTCAGCCATCTGTTTTTATCTTGGACAAAACAACATGGCACAGTTGAGATTTATTTGCCATAATATATATTATATGGACTCTTAATCAATGATTGATTTGGTTGGTTTATTAATTTATACAAAGTGTGGGCCAAACCATACATGACTTTTTTAATAATCATAATAAGATGAAATGATCAATATGTAATTGATTTGGTTTGGTTGTTTAAATAACAATGACTTAATATTGCATTGATATCACTGATTTGGATTTTGGGTTGAAGTTCATCTTTGATGATTGTTTTAATAATTCATTTCTCATTCTTCATTTTTGCTATATGATTTTATTTGTTTGTATTTAATGCATGTAAAAAATCTGTCACTAAATTGTGCAAATAACTAATTTAACTTACATTTTACATGTAAATGGATGTTTAGTGTACTAAAATATTTAGTATCTATTTTAAAATTGATGGTTCGATCTACTTTCTATATTTGTTGAATTAAAAAAAGAAACGTCGTAAGTATGTTTAGATGTATAGAAAAAAATGTTTTTAAGAAGTTATTGTTCTATCTTAACACTTTTATAAAATTTGTTTAAATAAAAACACTGTGTTTTGTTACAATTTCTCGTCAATGTATTTATACACAAGTTTGGTTTGTTATTACTAAAATTGTTTATGTTAATGTCAAATTACTATAAAAAAATTAATATTAAGTATTTATGATCTAATAAGTTCAAATTTATATTTAAACGTACTTACACCAATCGATTCTTTTTTTATTTTTTGTGTTTTTTTTAAGCATATGATTGCTCAAGTTGGCCGTTAAAATTAGTGGTCGTGCGATGGTGGTTGTCGCGCTTAGGTGGGTGGTGGTACCAACAACAACTATAGTGGAAGTGAGCGAAGGAGTAGTGTGAGGTATTTTGGTAATTTTAATATATTGCAAAAATTAGTGAGAGATTAACCATTGAACTCTTATTCTAAAAGTTGATTATGAGTGTTTCTTTCGAACCAAATTAATTTACAAATTAACTTTTTTTTTAATGATTGATTCCACACTACTTTTTTTTTCAACATAATTTTAAAAAAAATAAATACTTAAAATGTACAAAAACCGTCTTAATTGTTATCAATATATAACTCTAAATTTTGAAGTTGTATCAATTAAAATTTTAAATTAATAAATGTATTAATTTAAATTTTGAAATCACTCTTTCTCAGTGATTTAATAAATTTATGCATTCTCAATTTTTTTTACAAAAGTTAAAAAAAGTGTATTTAAAAGTCCTCATTTTTATTTAAACTCTTTTAATAAAAAATGGTTTAAAATACACATTCTGTGATAACCCAAATCTTTAAGGTAAATCCTCCTATTAAGTAAATTTAAGTCACTATGCATGAAAAGGAAATTATATTTATTTATATGTATTTATGTATTTATTTAGTTTAAGGAGGAAAGTTTTAAAATTTGCATTTATAGTGGTTGGTGAGTCTTAGGTGGATTTAATGAAATTTTTTGGGAATTGGTAAAAGATAGCTTAGCAAATAAAATAAATAAATGGATTTGGTAGAGAAAATTTTATTTTATTTGGTTGGGAAAACAAAAAGGAAAAAATTGGAATTAATGGGCTAAGGAGGTGAAAGAATTAGGGTTTATTTTAAACCCTCCTTGGTATACGTGTAGTCAAGAAAAGTAAAAAAAAAAAAGAGAGAAAAGCTCTCTCTCTCCCTCTCCGCTGCCTCTCCCTCTCCGCTGCCTCTCTCTCTCCTCACTCCCTCCTCGTCGCCTTCGTCGCCGCCGCCGCCTCCCTCCTCTTCCGTTCTCCCTCTGCCCCGCCATCCTCTCCCTCTCCCCCATCTCTCTCCCTCTCCGTCGCCATCTTTTTCCCTCTATGCCGCCTCTCTCTCGCTCTCTTGCTGGACCTGCGGCTCTCTCACGCTCTCTCGCCCAGGGTATCGCTGCCTCCTGTGGCACTCTCGCTCTCTCGCTGACTTACGCTACCCCACTCTCACACTCGGAAATCACGCTCTCCCCGCCAGGATCACGCTCTCAGGCTCTCACTGACTCTCGCTCTCTCGCTCGACTCTCACTCTCACTCAGAATCTGGTTCTCGGCGGCGATTAACTCCGTTAGTCACCGGACCAGTGCTCCCTAAGTAAGTATCTTAGACCTGAGTAGGTTAGTGGCATAATTGGGATTACGAATTAGTTGGTAAATCTTAATAGGTGGTCGGCGATTGCTTTAGTCTGTAAGGTTAGAGGAAACTGCGAGTCTGGTCACGTTCGGGTAAGGACTCTCTTGAACAAATTTTGAATTTGCTTATGATAGGTTAGGCTTGATGAATAACTTAAGTTAGGGGAATTTTATTCCAAGTTTGTTCAGGAATTTTACAAAGGTTGCAGGGTAGTTAGCTTTATGGATCAACCCTTAGGTAAGTGATCTTACTACCTGAACTACTTTCGGGCCTTATGTTTAGTTGCCATGATGTAGTAGATTTCCAAAGCCACATATGATATAAGATGCTTGTATGAAATTTCCATGTCTTTAAGTTGTATGTGCCTGCTAGTGTATAAGCTTATACTATGAGACGTTTATGAACAGAACTGTTAATGTATGAATTCATGGAATGGAAGGAGTGTGAATTTGATTGATCGTGTATGATGGGTAGTGGTAACTCCCCTACGTCGGTTGGATGTCCACAGGAGGTTGTGTTCCTTCGGGATCACTAGAGGATTTGTTCCTTCGGGTTCACTAGAGGTTGTGTTCCTTCGAGATCACTAGAGGATGTGTTCATTCGGGATCACTAGAGGATGTGTTCATTCGGGTTCACTAGAGGTTGTGTTCCTTCGGGTTTACCAGAGGTTGTGCTCCTTTGAGTGCACTAGAGGTTTGTGTTCCTTCGGGATCACCAGAGGTAAGAGTTTCCTTTGGGGCTCTAGAGGTTTGTGGGCATCTATAACCAACGGTGGGCGGGTATAACCATTCCCTATAGAAGTATGATAGATATGCATGTCTCATGTTTGACGCACCTAAAGGACCTAGGTGCCTAGCCCAACTCCGGTAGTGGGGTCACTTACTGAGTAATATAATTACTCATCCTTTCTTCTTATATGTTTTTCAGGTAAAGGAAGGAATGTGCCGGCGAATGACAAGAAGAATCCTTGATGGCATTACGGGACCTGTAGTAGCTTCCGCGTAGTCATGCATGTTTTTACTAAAATTGTTGTCCAATTATCTAATTTTGTTTTGAGACTTGTCTATTTATTAATTATGTGAATTTTTCATTCATGAAGTTTCTTTTATTGATTTTTTTTAGGGGTACCCCGAACCAAAATTTCCTTTTTATTTATTAATGTGTTACTTTCTTAAATTAATATAAGTAGTAATTTCCATGAAAAGTTTTGATCCCTTCAGCATAGTGTCGTTCTTTGAAGTCTTCGCATGCATTGAGTAATGATCTGATTAGTATGTAAAAGTCGGGTCGTTACACCTTCAAATCTATTTTGAGTGGTTGTCAAATGCTCTAATTTTTACCAAAATAACTTGTTTTTTAAATTAAACACTTGAAAATGTATTTCAAAGACAACCTAAATTGTTGCAAAATTAAAAATGCATGGACTAAATTGTTACAAACAAAAATTTAGAGACCAAATTGTTACTTCCATAAAAGTATAAGGACCAAAAACATTTTTTTAACATTTTTTAAATTTTATTTTTGTTACGTATCGTTTATTTTAGCCTTCGATACAATATAATCAATATTCATTGAAAAGTTGTTAGGATATATCACTTTGACACTTTCTTTCCGACTTTACATCAAAGTCACACCTCTTGGAACTAAAGAATATTAATAATTTTTAAGTAAAGACAATATTTTTATAGTTGTCGCATATGGTTTATCTACTACATAGATATTAAAATATATATATCACTGTTTAAAAATATTACATGAAGAATGAGATTAATTTATAATTTAAATCCTAACTACTTATTTGAGTTCTTAAACGTTAAAAAAATTGTAGGTCTAATTGTATGTGAAAGACCTGTTTGATAGATAATTTGAAAACATAAATATGAAAATAAAGGATTCAATGAAATGGAGTTACATTTCATGTTTTAGATATGTGTTTGGTAGTAGATTCAGAAATTGGAATCTAATTTAAATAGTTGTTCTAAATAGATGTGAAACCAAATATTTTTAAATAGTTGTAATTTATTTAATTGGTAATAAATTATTATTAAGTTATTTATGAATATGATTTATGTTAAAATATTTATATCATTACTATTTTGTAATATTATATAATTTATAATATATTACATAATATATTTTTAAAAAAAAAATTAATTGAGTTTATAACATGACATGTTGTATTTCCAAATGTTTTATTTTTATTTAATGTAATTCTACATTTTAAAATTTAAAAGTCAAAATATGGATAATATGAAAACATGGAAATATTGTTTTCAGAATTTGTACTGTTTGGATCGTAGAACTCAAAAATAAATTTCAAAAACAAAATTCGGGTTGTCTGCCAAATATATATTCGCTGAACTAAGTGAATTTGAAAACATAAGATTCTCTACCAAACATGCCCTAAGTCTTCAAGTTTGTTCTATTTTAGTTCATAAATTTTTAAAATGCCTATTTTAGTCTTGGTCCTTGCTACGTTACTTCTCTACTTTAAATTTGCGATTCAATGTTTGTCTCTAACTTATTTAACATAAAATGGGTCAATTTTGTTCATATACTCGAAACTACACTATCATACGTTATAATTAAAATAAAATAAATATTTGTTAAAATGTCGTATAAACCATAAAGTAATGACTAAAGTAGTTAATTTATGAAATTTCAAATATTAAAATAGATATTTTAAAAGTTTAAGAGAAATAAATAAAATACAAATAGAATAAACTTTAACAACTTAAAAAGTAAAATAGACATTTTAAAACTTTAAGAACTACCAACATAAACAACCTTTTTACTTGACATACATTAAAAAAAAATTTCATGTTTACATATACTTTAAGAAAATTAAGATTAAAACAAAATAAATTTAGAACTAAACTCTAACTTATTGGAATAAAGGCGAGTTAAAAGTAAAATAAGTGAATGAGAGTAATTGTGAAAGAAAAAAAAAGAAAAAGAAAAAGCAATATTCTTCTCTTTAATGGGATAGCTAGTCATAAGAAATACCAAACAAATTAAATATATATACATATAATTTCTTTTTTAAAGAAAACACTTTGACTTTAGAGGTTAGAGCATCTTTCTTTCTTCAAATAATTGTGAGGTTTTTTTTTTTTTCTTTTAGTAGAAAATTTGATTGGTTCACAATTGAGTTTAATGAATACCTTACCACCATACTCTCACATTGAACTAAGATTTTCCTTTATTAAAAAGATAAAGTCACTTTTCAAACACTTCTATATATATATATATATCTATATATATATATATATCTATATATATATATATATCTATATATATATATATATCTATATATATATATATATCTATATATATATATATATCTATATATATATATATATCTATATATATATATATATCTATATATATATATATATCTATATATATATATATATCTATATATATATATATATCTATATATATATATATATCTATATATATATATATATCTATATATATATATATATCTATATATATATATATATCTATATATATATATATATCTATATATATATATATATCTATATATATATATATATATATATATATATATATATATATATATTTATTTATTTAATAATAAAAAAAATAAATAAATCTCTTTAGAATGGGTCAGCAGAAAAAGACAAAGCTGGCTGGCAGTGGTGGGACAGTGCAGTTGAAGATCAATTGACCATTTATCTACAAATCCAACCCTAATTTTATGATTCAAACAATACCAAATTTAAAGACAAAATTTTATGTCTTTAATAAATTCATATTTTAAATTTGAAATTTTGAGATCTAGAATTATATTAAAAAAAATAAAAATATTAACCATGTAGTATTTCATGTTATAAACTCAATTATATGTAGTTTAAATTATATGATATTAAAAAATAATATTTATACAAAATTTTTATCATAAACTAATTAATAATAATTTTTATTCAACCTAATACTTAGTTTGTAACTATAATTAGTTTTATGAATTATAAATATATTATCAATCTTATTTGGAACAATTATTTAAACTGAAATTTAATCTTAGAACCAAACACATATATGAAAACATGAAATCAACCTTGTTTTCAAATTTTTGTTTTCATATTGTTTACCAAACCAATCCTTAGATAAACAAACCGTTAGATATTTTAGATTTTATTTGATGCTTATTCCATTATTTAAACTTGTTTTTTTTCATAATTTATTTGCAATCCTAGTTGTTTTTCTTAAAGAATTCTTAATGAATTTCAAGGAAAAAAAACAAATCTTCAAAAAGATTATGACCAATTGGTTTTTGGTTTTTGATTTTTTAATATTAAGCTCATATACACTTCTCACATCTAGTTCACATGTTTTATTTACATATTTTATTTTCTAGTATTCTTTACCTAAATTTTATAAACAAAATTAAGCGTGAACTTAAAAATATCATTTTCCCAAAACATAAAACTAAAAGTAAAAATTATCAAATTTTACCTTAACTTTTTTTTTTAAGTTTGAATTTTGGAAATATTTTTTATAAAAAAAGATTTACTTATCAAATTTTACCTAAGGATTTTGAAAATATCTTTTATAAAAAAATAGATAGTAACAAACAATATATATATTTATAAGCTTAATTTTTATAAATAAAAGAAAAAACAACTAGTTTTTTGAAACAAGGTCTTAAGACTGTGTTTGACAAATCCTATAGTTGCAGAAATATATCTGTTTTGAAAATCTAATTCCGTCTTAACAAGCAATGGATTAAAAGAATTGTTGTTTTATAAGTTTCTCACTTCTCTAATATACATACATATTTTATCATTTATAATAAAAGAAATTCAATCAAAACAGTAGCAAATTTGGCCACGATAAGACAATTAAGCCATCTCAAAACCGAACACTAATATAAGTTACGTTTACTGAAAGTAAATGTGTCTGTTATTAGTCACAAATATATTAAAAAATAAATAATTCAATTTAACTTAATTACGCATAACTCAATTGCTAATGACATTCTTTCTTTAAAAAAATATATATTTTTTCTTTTTTTTGGCACGTATATGTATCATGTGATACATGTATGATTTTGTTGTTTTAAACCTTCTGAGTAACAAATAGAAGTACTTTTACAAACCCTTTTTGGAAAAAAAAAATAGTACAAAATAGTTGCACTTAAATTATAAGTTTAATTTAGATTAAAAAATCATTTTAGTTTTTATACTTTTGGAGTTTGACCAAATTTAGGCTCTATATTTTCAAATGTCTAATTTTAGTTCGTGTACTTTCAAAAATCTTAAATTTATTCCCTACTACTAGTTCAATGTAGATTTTTTCATTATTTTTTACTTTTTATTAGTATTTTCACTATAAATTTTGAAAACATATTCACATATATTGTATTTCTTTGTATGAAAATTATTATGATTATTTAATCAATTTTGATAAGAATTAATTTTGATAAAAAATATAGAGACCAAAATAATATTTTAACATTTAGTTTATACTTTTTTTAATTTATCAATTTTGTTCTTAAATTAAAAAAAGAAACGCATACTAGGTTTTAAAACTTTTAATTTTTGAGCAAATGACATTAAGTCATCAACATTAAAAAGTATCACATTAAAAGCATCACATTAAGTCTCCACCTTTCAATGGTATGTCGAATAAATTTTTAAGTTTTTAATTTTATAGCTTATATTTATAAATTAGGTCTTTGACCCATTTTGCTTTATAAAAAATTCACGAATTTACTAGGTTAAAAAAATAATAATAATAATAATAATAATAATAATAATAAATAAATAAATAAATAAATAAAGAAAATTTGCAATGAGTGGCAAATCTAAAATATGTAATTAGGGCGTATCTTTAGCGTATGAAAAATTGCAGATATGATAAAATTCTCAAATTTAAATTTTCGTTTATTATGTATTCCAATTTTGCCCTATGTCTTTTGGTATATCAGTCAACTAATATACCACATTTAAAGTATGTCATTTGTGTATTTTTTCCATTGATTTGTATACTTTTTGCATTTTTTGTTTGCAACAATATGAGTTATTACTCACTTTAATTTTTGTATTTACTACACTTTTTTTATTCCTTTTGTAGTTTTTTTTTTCATTTTTAAACGAGTTTGTTTCTCAAATGTACAATAAGTCGGAAAGATTCAACCTAAAACTCACTAACACTCAGTTTGGTACTAGTATACTCACATTGACAATTTGGTTATATTTGGAATAACTAGAGAAAAAAGTATTTTTTAAAAAATATATTTTTATGTTTGTTTTAAACATTTAAATAACCAGTCATTTTCAACTATACATCAATATTATATCAAGTGTATCAAATTTATAAAGTGTCTATCATTAGTGTATTAAGTGTGTATCAAACGTCTATCAATAGTGTAGTAAGTGTGTATCAGGAGTATACTAGTAGTGTATCAACTGCATCAAGGACACGTGTATTAAGCGTATCAAATATATATCAGTAGTGTATCAAATGTATATCAATAGTGTAACATTGGTATCAAGTGTATTAGGTGTATCACGTGAGTTGGGTTTTTCTTTGTTATTTTTGCAAAAGTAATAAGTCTAGACTATGAGCCTAATTTTTTAAACTTATTTTATTAAATTTACCGGAAGACCCTAAATAAAAGTTTGAGATTCTATTATTAAAGGAAAAGAATTCAATTTTAAAGCAAATAAATTAGTCAATTCGTTTTTTTAAAAAATTATATATGTCAAGAGATTTAAACACAAAATTAAAATAAAAAAAAACATTTAAAACTTATTTAAAGTTGAGGAGTATATATTAGATCTAAATTCGGAAGTTCGAATAATAAAGTTGTAGTTTTAACCAAAATTTTGATGGAACTCAATCTTCGAATAGTCCAAATGAAAATAGATTAATGAGAATAAATATTTACTATCAAATTCAAAATTAGAGATTCCATCGGCCTATTTCATATGATATATATATTTTTTTTCCATAAAAAAAGTGAATAGCGTAATGTAATATAAATTGGCAGTGGGGTAGATGGGCGCCGTGAAGTGACGGCGTTTTGGGACCGTTAGGATTAATGATAAAAGGGGTCCCACATTAGAATTGCAGGGGGCCGCCTCCGTAATCATTTCTCCTTCTGCCGCTTATTCCTATTTTTTAATTTTTAATTTTTTTAGAGCTTCCTTTTCGTCGCTTTTCGCAAACTTCAACTCATTATTTTATTTTATTTATATATAAAAAAAACTTAAAAGACAAAAACACCCAATTTTATTTTATATAATCAACCACATTTCTTATATTTTTGAAATTAGGTTATCTAACAAAGTAATTTTTGTTTGGTTAGATGTCACAACAATACATCAAACATTAGAGATAAATGCAAAAAGATAAAGTAATAATACAACATAGATTTTGATAATCTAGTTTGATGAAATACTACCTATATCTAGGGGTACAATATCCAAAAAAGATAAACTCATTAATACATGTCAAACAATTATAACGTTATACTTATTTGTAATGACACAGTAGATACAGTAACACTCAAATATCTTGACTCCTTGAATGATCACTTAGTCTTTTTCTCCTAAGTGGAAGACTCTCTCTCAATGATATTCTTAGGCTCTTCCTAAAAATGCGTGTATTAGTGAATAAACTCTTAGGCTCCTTTTAATTGTAAGACTACCTCTCAAAGAGTTTCACGCTCATCTTAAGTGTGAGACTCTCTCACACCAAAATTTTTATATTTCTCACTTCAAACGAAGACTACTCTCCCTTATGAACTTAGGCACACCCTAAGTTAGTGAATATCCCTTATCAAGTTATAGAAGAAAAAACCAATATGTAGAGTACTAAGTCTCGAGATCAACAACACCCAATCTTCTTTATTATAGTACCAACCAATCGTAACTAATTGAGCTATAATCATATTGCTATTATACTAATTATATTTTTTATATTGCTATTATGCTAACAATTTTTTTTTATATTGCTATTTTACTACCAATATTTTTTTTTTTTTTTTTTTTTTCATTCTATTGAATTGACATGTTGAAATCTATATAATTTTGATATATTTATTCTAACTTTTAAGTTAAAAATATCAATTTAGTTTTTTTTTTATAATATGTATGTGGGAAAGTCAATTATCTAATTTGAAAGTGATATTTTAGGTCAACTGAGTTTTTTTTTTTTTTTTTTTTTTTATTCGAGCAAACGTTGTTTTATACATCATTACTTTATTTCTAGTTATTTATAGTACAACAAATATGAGATGAGAGTACAACGATATGAATTTAAGCGCAAATTTCAAAAAAAATAGGAAAAAAAGAAAGTTTCTAGTAATATGATATGATAATGTGGACAATTTTTCTAAGTAAGTTGACAAAACAACAAGACAGGTGTGTGTGGAAAACAAAATAATATACTATAGAGATTGGAAATACATTTTAGGTTAAATTACAAAATTAGTTTGTAAACTTCGATATTCAAATTTATTAGTCTCTGAACTTTTAAAAGTGTCAAACAAATCTCTAAATTTTTAATTTTGTATCTAATAAGTCTATCATAAAATCAATTTTTTAAAAATAATTGATCTATTAAATATATATTTGAATTTTATGTCTATTGGCACCTTTTAACTTTTAAGTTCATGTTTCATATTTCTTTAAAAGAAAAAAAAAATTCATGTTTAGTAGTAATCCGTTAATTTTAAAAAATTAAAAAATTCGGAGACTAAATTTATAATTTTGAAAGTTTGAATAATAAATAGAGATACATATATTAAAGTTAAGACTAAAGGTATAATTTAACGTATATTTTAACTAAAATTATTTTCCATCATTTGAAGCTTTACTCAAACTATATATTTCCCATCGTTATTTAAATTGTATATTTTAAACTTTAATGCTTGGAATATATATACATATAGGCTAAATTATATAAAATATTTTTAAATTTTGTATTTTATATAAAAAATATTCTTAAATTTTCAAAAGTTTCAATAATATTCTTAAACTTTTAAAAATAATTAAAAAATACCCTTTGTTCTTAGTTTTGGATGGAAACTGTTTGTAAAATATTTAAAAAATACCCTTGGATCTCTTAAAAGTTTAAAAATATACTTAAACTTTTTTTAAAAAACTTAAAAAACACTCGTATTGTTAGTATATGAATACAAATTGTTCATAGTCGTTTAAAAAAGATCCTTGAGTTTTCAAAAGTTGTATCAAAACTCTTTTTTTTTTAGAACAACAACTATGGAGATGAGGATCAAACCTTCAATAGGAAAGCTATGCTGATTATCGTTGAGCTAAACTCGCTATGGTTACATTAATACTCGTAGCCTTAAAAAAAAAAAAACTTGTACCATTAGTATAGTAATCAATACAATTTGTTGGAAGTATTTTTGAGTTTTGAAATAACCAATTTTAAAACAAACTATACTAATAATCTACATACATTAACCGAAGGCGATATATGGTAAGAACGTTTTAAACTTTTTTGTTTTCAAACGGAATGATACTAATGCAATTTTTAAAAGTTTAGATGTATTTTTGTAACGAGGTATTAACAATAAGGGCCTTTTTGAACTTTTCTTTAACTTTAAGGGTATTTATTAAAACTCTTGAAAGTTTAAAGATATTTTTTAAACATAACACTAACGGTAAAGATGTTTTTCAACTTTTTTTTAAAGTTTAAAACTATTTTTTTAAATTTTATAAAATTCAAAAAATATTTTTGACATAAACTACAATGTTTACGAGCATATTATATATATATATTAGCTTTGATTGTGCTAAAAGAAACCTACCCTAATGATTATGTTTCTTTCCCTTTCATATTCCTACTCATTCATAATTGGTTTTCTTACTTTATATCTAAAATTTTTATTTCACATTTTTCTTTTATAAATAATCCCAACTTTATCATTTAAAAAAAAAAACCTTAAATTAGCCAACATGAACATAAACTTGTACTAAAATTTGATTTTTTTTTTAAAATGATATTTTATTTTGCAAAAGAAAACTCATTTTAATTTCATATAAAGAGAATGCTAAATTAAATGCTATTTAATAAGAAAACATAAAATAGGATATAAATATGTGAAAAATGCTACCAATAAAATATGATTTTTAAAAATAATTTATCATATTATTTCTTTTTATTTTTCTAATAGTTTTTTTTTTTAAATAAAAATAATTGCCTTTTCTCTTGAATTTTTATAAGTTGCTTTAAACCATTTTTAAGGCCCTACCTATAAAGTATCTTCAAACACCTTTATTTATATTTTGAAATTTAGCAAAAAATATAAAAAGAATTGGCTAACTTCTAAAAAAAAACTACAAATTCCAAAATATTTTCAGCTTTTAAATCTACATTTTTATCTAATGCACCCCTATTTCTCAACTAGAATTAACATTTTCAACCAATTTACTTGTTTTTTTTTTTGTTAGTAAATAATCTTATCTCATGATTCTCTTTAGTAAAGACAAAGCTTCAAGTGAAGATATAAATGATATTTTATAAAGCTGTTGTGCATTGCTGCTGTGTCACCTTTTCTTCAAATAGAAAATTGCTTCCTTTTCAAATAACAAATCAACAAGGAAAAATATTAATTAAAGCTCATATGATTATATTTAATTTCACTTTATCTATTTTAAAATTAAGATTAGTTCTAAGTTGATCTTTTTAATGAATCAAGCAAACAAACAGAAAAAGCCAGTTCTTTCTATGTGCTAAATAGCTAATTTATTCTTTAATTTAATTTTTGATAAATTAAATACATGTCCGGTGATGCATGTGAAAAGCCACACCCTAAAATAGCTAGGCTTTTTTATTTTTTTTCCTTCCTAATTTTTTTAATTTTTAATTTTTAATTTTTTATTTTAAGAAAAGAAAGTTAATATCTAAAATGGAATACTTAAAGATATTACTTTGTTTATTGTACTTTTGACTTTAGCTCAATTTTAGTTCATTTTGGTCTCTCTATTTTCAAAATGTTCATTTTGATCATTGTACTTGCAACTTTGGTTCAGTTACGTGCTTAAACTTTAAAAGAGTGACCATGTTGATTCCTTAATAATGAATGGGACTAAAATATATATTTTTTAAAAGTATAAGAAACAAAATGAACCAAAGTTGAAAGTAAATGACCAAAATAAACATTTTAAAAATATATACTGAAATAAACTAAAACTAAAAGCATAAGGCTCAAAGTACTGTTTTATTATAAAGTTATTTTATAGTTTGGATTTTATGTTTTCGAACATACCTGTCTAGATTCCTCCACTTTCAAATTTGGTAATATATTTAACAAATTTTAGGGTTTTTCTTTTTCTTTTTTTCAAATTCGATATTATATTTCATAGATAGGCTTAAAATGAAAGTCTACATAGTATACAACTATACTATATAAATGGACTCCCATAGTCCAGTAACGAGTATTCAAGTACATCTTTTTGCATGCATTATTTAAGATTGAAATATAATATTTGAAAGTAGCAAGACCTTTAAGAAACTACTATAGAATCTTATTAAAGTATGATTTAGATTGTAGTTTTATTTTGTAGGCATAAATACTAGTTTGGTCCTCTCACTTTGAATTTTTCAATTTGGTTCACGTCTCTTTTGGTTTCTCTACTTTTAAAAAGTCATCATTTTGTCAATGTTGGCAAGACTCTAACATAAAATTTAGGATAAACAAAAATAAGTTAAAATGAAAATCAAGTGACACAAATAGTCACTTTTGAAAAGTACTTGGACAAAATGATTATTTTGAAAATATATAGACTAAATTGAACCAAATTTGAAAGTACAAAGATCAAATTGAATATTTCTAAAATACAAGGATCATATTGAACTAGAACAGAAATACAATGACCAAAGTAATATTTAAATCTATTCGAAAAAAACTAAAAAATAAAGTTTTTTTTACTCCTAATTCAAGTGGGTTGTGGATGATTCAACTTTCAACATTATAAAAAGAACAACAAATATCTTATTTACTCAATGCATGTTTGGGAGTGCTTTTGAAAATTTTAAACTCAGTCTTTCATGTTCAAAATCACCTTGAAACACACTTTCAATCAATAAAAGATAGTTAGATATTTAATTTTATTCTTTTAAATGTGATTATTCATATTATCAAAATTGATTTGAATGATTCAAAATATGTTTTAATATCATTTTAACCATGTAGGGGATCCTGTAAGATTGGTAAAGTGGTTGTTCTGTAGGATCAAGTGGTGTAGATGATTTTATGAGATATCGTGTGAAGTAGGTCATCAAAGACTAATCTCAAAGTGAAATTCATTTTTCAAAATACAAAAGATCGATATCATAAACTTTGGGGAAATTGCAAGGAATGGCCTCTATGTGCTAGCCTATTATATTGGCCATCATGAATTTGCTCATTAAATTAGGATCCATGAAGTCATTCTAACTATTGCAAATATGAAAAACGGTAGTTTCAAGGTGTGTTTAGTTTAACTTTTCGAGTGTTTAATTTTACAAAGAAAAACAAAAAATCATTTTGAAAAAAGAAACACTCGAAAGCTTTTGAAAGAACGAGTTGATAAAATAAGTTGGTTTAAAAGAAACACTTGAAATCAACTTTTAAAAAATGATTTTTGAGTGTTGAATGGATAATTTCTCCTTACTTTGTATAATAAATAAAATTATTAACATACCCTTATGAGTTCTCTACCTCACTTCCGCCGGCCAACTCCAATGACCAACTCTGATGGCCACCTCTGATGACCCACTTTGACTACCACCACTAGCAGCCACTACCAACTTTGACAACCATTTCTAACGACCTGCTCCAGTGGCCACCTTCGACAACAATCTCCGATGGCACCACCACCAACTTGACGTCCACCTCCAACAACCATCATCACTAACTCCAGCAACCACGGCGACCAACTCTAGCGGCCACCTCTAGCAACCACCACCACCAAATCTAGTCACCAATTTTGACGACCACCACACCAACTCCGATGACACACTCTAGTAACGACCAGCTTTAGCGACCAATTTTGTCCCCCAATTGCATTGAGTACCTCAAACGTCCACCTCCACGGAGAATGTCGTCCTACGTTTTATCAGAATTTATCCTACAAATGTTCATCACATCAACCAACAAAGCCCTCCAATTTGGCTTTCCCAGACCTTTCAGGCACTATGACAGAAGAAGTGATAGAAACCATATATTTGAACTCCATAGATTACAACAACAATAATAATTCTATGATTTCTCTTCAAAGAGTGAACTGTGTTGGAAGCCTCGAAAGCACTTAACCTTTTTGAATGGTTGAACCAAATAATACAATCTTCTCACAGCATTAAACCTTCGTCTAGCTTACTGCTAGCCATGGCAAAATCATAACCTCTGTGATAACATTACTCAAATAAGAATGCTTTTGTACTGTTAAGATGTTTGCCGATGTTGATTATCGAATTGCTGATAAGAAAGCAACATGGGATACTCGGAAAATAATAAGTTAATCTATAAAGCCTAAAAGAAACTAGCATGAGATCTTTACAATGAAGTAATTGGACTGCAATCTTCATCAACTTTACCAACTGCTTCGAGGATCGACGAGTAAGTGATGGGATCATACTCTAATCCTTTCGACTTCATCTCTCTCATTAACTTCGCAGCCTCCTCAAACATACCAGCTCGACTGAGACAACTAAGTACAGTATTATAAGAAACTGCATCTGGCATGATCTTAGAATGTTTCATCTTTGAAAACATTTCGATTGCTCGTTTCGGGCCACCAGTCCTAGCTAAGCCATTCAATATAATGTTGTGCGAGTTTATGTCCGGTGTGCAACCATTTTCTCCCATAGTTCTCAGCAACGAATGAGCCTCGTCGATCATTCCAGCCCTTACCATCCCCGACATGAGTGCATTATAAGTATAAACATCAGGACTGCATCCAAGTTTTTTCATTTCATTAAAAAGATCAACAGCATCACTTAGACGTCCACACTTGCCAAAGTGTTTTATCATCACAGCATATACCCGAGCACTAGAGCGCCCACAATTCTCTTTTAGTTCTTGAAATAGCTCATTTGCAGCTTCGTATCGTTTCGCCTGTCCAAGACTGTTGATCAGGCTGCAGTAAGCAGCTGGACATGGAGGAAACCCCTTTTCATCCATTTCTTCAAGAAGAAATAAAGCCTTCTCAACTCTATTTGTCTTGCAGAAACCATCAATAAGAATTGCATACGTGAACGAGCTGGGAGCAACACCGTTCGCCTTCATCTTTTCAAACCACAAAGCAGCCTCAGAAGCTGGAGCTTTTGATTCAAATATAGCTTTTATTACAGTGTTGTATGTAACCACATTGGGTGCACACTGCAAAGAATCCATTTTACCAAAAAGCTTTAGAGCATCTTCCAAACGGCCCGCCCTACCCAATATATTGATCAAATTGTTTATAAGTACAACATCAGGCTTGCAACCGTCCTTCGACATATTAAGAAACAAACTATAGGCATCATCTACCCTTCCAACTTTCCCAAGCCCCTTTATTAATTCAGTGTAAGTGAAGACAGTTCGAGCACAGCCCTTTCCTTTCATCTCCTCAACCAACCCCAAAGCTGTCTCAACCTTATTCAACTTAAAATACATTCCCAGTATGGTAGTATAAATCTTAGCAGTTGGTTGTAAGCCATTTTCCTTCATCTCATCAAACAATCGAAACGCGAAATCGTAACGCTCTAGTTTTCCAAACGCCGAGATAAGTGCAGTGTAGGTGATTGTATCAGGGGAGCAGTTACCCTCACTGCATATCTCATTGTAGAGCTCATGGATTTTTTCATGGTGACCTTCTTGCATAAGCATCAGGATCAAGGTATTGTAAGTGGTTGCTGTTGGCTTACATTTGCGACCTTTAATCTGATAAAACACAGATAATGCCTTGTTCACCATTTTTGCCTTTCCCAAGATTTTAAGAATTTCAGACAATTCAGCTGGACCAACAGCACATGGACTACGAACCATGTCTTGGATTGTCCTCCACATTTCACCAACAAGTCCAGATTCTTCTAAGCATCGAATTAAAGCCATATATGTAGTGGAATCGTGGTGGAAGTTCTTTCTCTTTCCAGCCCATTTGAAGAATTGAATTTTAACCCTAATTTCTACATCAATTTGCAAAACTTGACGAACTAACCTGTGATCAACTTTGAGCTTTAGCACTTCAATCGCCTTCTCTGCATCAGATCCCCACTTGAAAATTTTCAAAATCCTTATGAATCTCTCGTCTAGAGTCCGAACAGAAGGATCCCTCTGCAGCACCTTCCGCTTGATAGGGAAGTTGGAAGCTTCGGGCCTTGGACTAGGCACTCGAAACATTTGGACAATTTCATTTTCTACATAAAGAAGTAAAACATAAACAGTAATTGAGTCAAATGGGCATTTATGAATGTGAAACAGAGGAATTTACGAAGATTAATTACAGATTTTTGTGGGTCGCCATTGAAGCTAACCTGTTTGCTTTATTCTCGCAGAGAGACAGGGTACAGAAGAGATGGAACGCTTCGGAACGAGTGATGTGAAATTCATTGTTGGTACAATGGCATTGGAGAAAATCAATAAACACTGAATCAATAAATTACAGCGATTGAGGAGGGAAAAGGGATGGGAAGGGAAAACTGGCGAAGTATTTTTCTCAATGTTCCGTTGATGGGAAATTTGTGAGGAAGGTCTCTAATGGAGGCCAAATGATTTTGGCCCAACATTTCAAATCAGCTTAAAAAAAAAAAGGCCTTTTGTTTACATCACATCTCTGCAAAGTAATTAAATTGACCCTAATGCATGTGAGGACTGACAATTGGACGAATGCATTTTTAAATGGTTATCTCGTTCTTTTTTATAACCTCTCGCTTTTCGTTCCACACCAGACGCACGATATAGTAGACAAAACTAACATTCACAGTGTCCAAGTCACTAGCGAACTATAACTGCTCATTCCGTTCCTTCAAATGCTAAGAGGTGTACTTCTTGCGCCATTAAATGCTTGAAGTACTTGGTACGTAATGATTTCGTCACTCCATCATTACGCATAAGTTTCGTCAATCCGGTCACCAACAAGAACCCCTCTCTTGGAAATTTGACAATAGTGTCATTGAAGTCAAAGCTCATGGAGTCGTTCTTATCTCTATGCACCTCCCGCAATAGGATGTGACGGACTAGAGGACTGTTGAATACAATGTTCATATCCATGAACTGTCCAAACATGGTCCTCCTGAACATGCCAATTTGCGTCTCTGTCAACTTCTCTTTCACTATCCTATTCCCAATGCCTATGTGAGATGACAGACTAGTGGCTTGACTAGTAAATTGATCTGCTACATCAATTTTCAAATTAGCCATTTCTTACTGCATGAAAACAAACAAAAGATAGTTAGAGAAAGAAAACCAAAACGAAAAAGATGAAATCAGACGGTTTGGCAACCCATTCAATTCTAATAAACTCTCGTTCTCGTCCCTCTTTCTCGTTCTCATTATTGTTTCTCTTTCTCGCTCTCGCTCTCGCTCTCGTTTCACTCTCATATTTCTTGTTCTCATTTCTTTCAACGGATTTTCTTCTACTCGATTCTTCCTCCTTTAACAGATACCCTTCTCTCCATCTCTGTACCCCCTTTCGCCCCATTGTTTAACAGTGGAAAACCCAAAATGAAACCCAAGTCTGATTAAATGCAACCCGCATCCAAAAACCCAAAATGAAAACTTGAAAATTTGTTTAGGGTTTATGTTCAATAGAGAATATAAAAAGCTTGGTGGCAGTCGACTCATGAAGAAACTAAAGAGAATTCAGGGGAAGCAAAAAGAAATGAGAGAGAGAATTTGGTGAAGGAAGAAGAAAGAAGAGGTTGTAGGGAGGAACAAGATGACTGTTTAAAAAATGCATCTTAAGCGGTCTGACGTGGCATGATAACAAGGAGTGAGATGTAGTTGTGAGACACGAGAATGAAAAGCGATAATATCATCCAATCAGAAGTCCTCGTGCACATTTGGGGTCAATTCGGTAGCTTCACATGGGTGTGATGCAATCAGGAGGCCATTTTTCAACTGATTTTGAATGGCATTCCATACAAATTTCCTTCTGTTGATGTGTACTCGAATTTGGGTAGCTAGTTTTCAATCAGAAACCGAACCAATCGGCAACCAATGATGGGTTTTTTGGGATCCCCGCCCCCTTTTTTTATATAGTGAAAAAAAGGTTAAGAATCTACTAATTTAAGACTATGTTTGGTCATCATTTCGTTTTTAATTGTTTGATTTTTGAAAATTAGACCTACTTTTTTTTTTAATAATAATTTACATTTTTCTTATGTGGAAGAGTTGAATTCTTAGCTAAATTTCATAAACAAAAACAAGTTTTTAAAAAACCATTTTTCTTTTAGTTTTTAAAATTTGACTTGCTTTTTTAAAATATTGGGAAAAAGTAGATAATAAAGCACAAAAAATTAGAGATGGAAAAAATGTTTATAAGCTTAATTTCCAAAAACTAAAAACCAAAATCAAGGTCATGTTATATAACTATTTTGTTTTTTGTTTTTTATTTTGAAAATTGAGCTTATTTCCTCAAAATATCTTATCATGATTTGCCTCTTTCGTAAGTACAAGAGTAGAATTTTTACCGGGATCTCAAAAACAAAATAATTTTTTTAAAAACTACTTTTTTTAATTTTCAAATATTGTCTTGGTTTTTGAAAACATTAATAAAAACAAATAACAAAGCAAGAAATTTTGAGGTGAAATAAGTGTTCATAAATTTAATTTTAAAAAATAAAAAATAAAAAACCAAATAGTTATCAAATGGGGTGCAAATGGCTACCAAATAGGACCTATGTTTTTTTTTTTTACTTTCTGCTTATGTCATCACATAGTCAAATTAATACTCACTCTCCCTTTTCATTTCTTTTATTTTTTATTTGAATCATTGATATTGTAACCATGACTTTTGGCAATGAAATCCATTCATTCGTTCTTAATTATGAGCTAAACTTCTAAGAGATTCAGTCACGTAGATACCATATGGCTTGAGCAAAAGCTAATTCATCTCTTCCTACTTTGACTTTTACATTTCCTTTGTTGACGTTAATGATAATGTGCTAAGTTGAATTAGCCACTTAATTTAACATACTAGTTGAGGCTTAATATTGAGAAGGTTAGAATATAAACGGATTTCATAAAAGAATAAGGGACAAAAGTCTAGAAATAGGACTGTCACGTACACTTAGAGATAAGGTACACCGTAAGATAAAGAAATTGCATGAAAATGATCTAAGATTTAGGTAGCCATGGAGGTATAGGTTAGCTACTTAGGCACTTCTTATAGGAACTTAATGCATGACTGAATAAAAGACTTTTTTTTTTGTCCATGTTGAGTCATTGTTGACCTAACACGACCGTATAACTCAAGGCATAATACCCTTTTGGTTGAAATTAGATTGTAATCCCAACAATTGTCCACTATTTTCATTCAACACTCACACCAATCATCACTTATTTCGCTTGGTTACCTTCAGCTTCGTTAATTGCATTGTGTAACAACACACTAAATACATCTAGTCACGTGGAATATGACACTTGAAATACTGCTAAGTTTTATTACTTGTCGATAGTGTATGCTTGCACTTAGACTACTTTTCTTACTTTTTATTATTCACACACTTAGTCGATCAGTTATACACCCCTACACGCTACAAACATCAAGTGGACTATTATAGCCACCCAACTCATTTCAAATGGTGTCCTAAATACCCCCTAAAATTAAAAAGGGTGAAAATGAAACTTTGGGGTTGTTTTGGGCATTGAGTTGGGTTATGAAGTATGAAGTTAATAAAGTTGTGGAGTTAATATGTCTGTGGAGTTAGGAAGTCTATGTTTGAGGTGGAAAGTTGTTTAGTATGGAGTTAGGAAATGTGTGTTTGGGGTGTAGAGTTGACTTATTAAGTTAAAGATATTTTGTGCAATTTTTTTGGTAATTTTAAAAAATATGATTTTCTTGTGGTTATTATTGTTATTAATATTTTTATTATTTTGTTTAACCCTTCAATTGCAAAAAACAAGGGTTGAGACAACTTATGCCAAATTGTAGGGTAGGGTTTATTATGCATCAATGTTTGTGTTGGACATGCCATCAAAGCCCACATTTGCTAGATAAGAGAATGATCATGAGTATAAGAAAGGATAATCTCACCAATGATATGTGACTTTTTGGGCGAAACCAATTGTAAAACCATGAGGACTTATGCCTAAAGTGGACAATATCACATAATCGTGAAGATGCACTAATGGTGGTATCCATTCATAGTTGAGTTTTTTTGTTGGTTAGCATCTGATCGGGTGAGTTGATCGTTAGAGTCAATTGTTGGAGATTATCGAAGGAGTTGGTTGCTATAGGTGATCGTCGAAGTTGGTTGCCAGAGGCAGTTGTTGTGCGAAGTTGGATGACAAAGGTGGTCACTGGAGATGATTGTTGGAGGTAGCCAGAGGTGGTTCTTGGCAGAGTTTGGTAGCTAGAGGTGGTTGTTGAGGCTTGCCACTTGAGTGAGGTGAAAATGTCGTTGAAGTTGGGCGTCAGTGGTGGTTGTCGGTAGTGGATGACAAGTCGAGTCATTGGAAACATGGGAAGCAGGGAGAGAGAAAGATAATAAGAAAATGATGTTTCTCGATAAATGTGCAAATTTCAACAACAAACATAATTAACATCGGTAGAATTGAGTCATTTGTGTTAGCGAAGTTAATGGGCCATGGGATGAATTAACTTAACCCAAGTTAATGCCCTACACTCCCCGGAGTGAACTTACCTTGTATAATTTAACCTTTTCTTTTTGTGGCAAAGCGTGAAATTTGTATTTATTTCGGTATCTCCATCACTGCTATCGGAGACGACGACGGACCTCCATGGACGACGGAATCTCAGAGGAGTTGGTGATGAGTGAGATTCACCTTGGTTGCCCACCTGGTTTTTCCGGGTCGTATGTTTCCAATTTCACAATTTCCCTCCCTTCCGGTTCGTAATTCCATGCTTTCTTTAATTATCTCTTCCACTCAAAGCCGTTCCATTAGCTAGGAACTGCCTAACACTTAATCAATGCCATCGCCACTACCGATTGTTCGTATAATTTCAGTTTTGAAATTAATGGCGGATGATAATGAGATTGCTGACATAATTATAGGTTCTGATGATTTAGATACTGAAACCAGGAGGTATGTCAGTGATTCTGAAGGCTATTCACCGTCCAGTAAGCAACTTATTCGCTTGGACGAAGATGGAGATCTTGTTTTACCCAGGCGCATCAGTCAGTACCGAATCTCTTGTTATTATTTCTTTGACGGGTTTTTACAATACCAACGTAGTACCCAAATTCCTTATGCTAGTTGCATTCTTATATTAGAGTAATTTATGATTGAATTTAAACGGAGACTTAGAAACTAATTTAACTTTTTTAATGATCGCATAGTTTTTCTTTTTCCTTCGAGTCATAGTGTTCACAATTATTGGTAGACAGTTCTTCAAGCAGCTGTCATTAAATGCCCGAACTAACCAAGAAGCTACACAATCACAATTACTTGCTGTGTTGATCTGTTATGAATGCAAATTTTACATCTACAATTTCTTATGTTTGCTGCCAATTTGAGTATAGCTAATTTGAGCATAGCTAAGTGGATAAAGACACATTTTTGTCCTTTCAAAGTTGATCGTTCGACCCCATCATGCAATTGCTGTTGAACTCAAAAAGAGAAAGAAAAAGAAAAAAATCCTTATGCATGCCCTTTTTTCTTAAGTTATTCTATTGTCGTCATTCTTGTATGCCATCTCTCATCTAAATACCTTGCATCGTTTCGGATTAAAATTTTTTAACATGAAAATTTGGGTATGAAAATACTTAATATCCATCAGTCATTTAGATTACTGAGATGCCGAGACATTTCTATATAAAAACAGATGTGGAAGAACCTTCAGTTCGTAGTTTTAATGTGTCAATCCAACATGATATTATGTCAACGATCCCAAGTGTTGGTTTGCAGGTAATTGTCTCTTAAGAACTGTGATTTTATCTATTATTTTTGTGATTCATTCATTATATGATTCAGTTTCTTTTCCTCTTTCAGGTGTGGAAAGCAGAACTAGTATTATCTGATTTTGTTTTGCATACAATGCTTACTTCATCTGAATTTGATGGAAGTGTTGCTTTAGAACTTGGAGCTGGAACAGGTGTTTGACCGCCATGCATTCTTGATATTTATTTTTACACACGTGTTTTTGTTCTGATTCCTACCATCTTTTTTTTGTAATTGTACCCTCAGATGAAACATATATTTTGAAAAACCACTGTTGACTATATTACTATTTCAATGACAGGGTCTTATCTTATTGCTCTTGCCAGGAATGGTTGGAATATTGCTTGCACGGGTTGCTAAGACAATATTTCTAACAGGTATAGCAATCATCATGAATTTTGATTTTTCATCATTCCTTGTTTTCCCATTTTGGAAATGACACAATCAGATGCAGTTCTTGGCCATCAAGGACCATTTTTTTTCCTTAAAATTATGGATTGATGCATGCATGAGTGTGCACACTTTTTTTCTTAAATAACTTACTGAATGGTTAAATAGTATCTAATTCTTCAAATGTTTGACAAATGAACATGCAAGCGCCTCTCTTAGTTTACTTGTGGTTTACTTGGATTAGTAGTGAGTAATAATCAGCTTAGAGGCTTATCTAACTCGTCTTTCACTTATATTCTCATTTCAAATATTTCTAATCCAAAGGACGTGTTCTTAATGATTGACAGATAAAGGTGATCGTGTCCTTGACAACTGTGCCAAAAACATTGGTCTTAATTCTGGTGGGTTCGGTGCTGGAGTTGCAGTTCATGTAAGGGAACTTGATTGGACAGAACCTTGGCCTCCTAAGCAAGCCCAAGGAGAATGTCCCCCAAATAACAGGTGACATAAGCTTTGCAATTCGCTTTATCTGACAAGCGAACACCTTGACGATGCTCATTGTTCTTTTTCCATAAACGTGTGATTTGTATGTGACTTTTAAAGTGCTTATCCATGACTGCAAGTGTTTCTTTTTCACATTGGTAGTGTTAATATCTTGTTTCAGTTTTAAGTAGTGGTAAAAATTGTTTTGACCGATTAAAAGAACTTCTAAAATAATCTTGTGGTTTGAGAAATTCTAAAGTAGATTACAGAAAAAACACTGATTCTAAAATTCTGGATGAGACATTTAACTCATTTTCTTGAAAAAGTAATTCACTGAAGAATACTGATAGACTCCAAATTACCAAGGTCTATACACGTTGGAATAGGAAAGAGAAAGTAGGGGAGTTAAGTGATACTGCACGTGAGGAATGAGTGTTTGTGCAATCTTTTGGGGCATGTCTGCGTTGATTTTGTGGGGCCTAGGGGGTTCAGTTAATTAGAGAGAAGCTGAGTGTTTTGTGGGTTTTAAGAGCATGCCCAAGTGGGGGGGGGGGGGGGGGGGGGGGG
>QLSR01000171.1:4393380-4419839 GCA_031780015.1 Citrullus colocynthis | reverse complement strand
GGGGGGGGGGGGGGGGGGGGGGGGGGGTATGTTTTTGGATTATTGTTTTGGAACTCCTATTTTGAGTGTTCTTGGAGAGAGGGGAGTTCTCGAATCTCCCTCCGAGATTGCCATAATTCATTGATAAATAAATCAAGCTTTACCAATTACTGTTTTCAAAAGGCTGCTGACCACATACTAAGCAATTTGGACTTGTGCTTATGGGGTTGGACTCATAAAACATGAAGCAAGTGACGTTTCTTTTCTGGTACCTTCATTGTCATACAGGTATTCCTGGACCTTATCAGAGGTTGAAGAAGCACAGGGAGCCTCTTTGCTTGTTGCTGCTGATGTTATCTATAGTGACGACTTGACAGATGCATTTTTTAATATGTTGGAGAAGTTCATGTCTCAAGGTTCAGAAAAGGTATGCATTCTCATGTTGAGATTATTTTATTTTATTTCAGGCTTCCAATTAATGGGTTAGGTTTGAATAGATAATGAAATGTGCCTCACATCTCGTTTTTATATGGAAAAGATGCCAATCATTGACCATATGTAAAAGGACAAACGATAAGGACACCATCTGCTTGAAATAATGCATTATTAGGCAAGGGATATGACTTGTATGTGTATGTGAAATTGTGAGCCTTATATTCTACCACATTTCCTCGTTGGTCCTCATTTGATGAGATTGAGAGGAGACCGTTGGGGTTGACCCGAAAATACTTATTGATCCTTGGAGCTAAGTTAGGCATCATGGAGTTATAAGGTACATACTGCCTTACTTATCATTGGTCTTTGTTCATCGAGACCATATACTTGTTAATGCATAAACCTTTGACTAAGAGATTAGAGGTTAAAAAATCTAAGAGATTAGAGGTTAAAAAATCTCGTATCCTCACCCCACATGTTGTTGAACTCAAAACTAGACCCTTCACAGTTTTTTGTTGTATTTAGCAGTAACCTCCATGAGATATTAGTATGCAATCCTATTTTTCTTTTATTTATGATCATAGTTGACAAATGGATCAAGATAAGTGATTCTGCTAAGTGACATAATTAGCATTCCACCTTTTATATTTCCTAGAGATTCCTTGTTACTGAGATCTAAATAAAAAGACGAGGAGTTAAAGTAAGGTGTCTAGTCTAAAAGACTGGTTGACAAGAGGTACAAATTGAGATAACTCATTGAAAAAAGTTGAAATGCAAGACGGGGTAATGGTAATCTCACATGTAATAATTGTGAAAGACTTTAAATTTTATATTTAGAAAATAACATATAATCAGAAGTGCATTGATTTTCGTTCTTTTAAACAAAAAATAGTCGTCATCTTTAATTTTTGTTATAAATTCTGTCTTATCTGGGCCGAAACCACGAGGATAGGGAGCTATGACCAAGGTTTAAAATGTTGATGGAAATATCGAGGTCTTAATTTTACGGAAATTTCGAAGAAAATATTGATAAAATGTCTATTTCGAAGGATATTTATGGAAAAAAAATATAAAAACAAAAAATTCAAAAAAAATTTAAATTAGTAAATAAATATTTTATGATTTTTAAACAAGTTAATATGTCTATTATGTACAAAAATTATATTTATATTGTATTTATATAAGTGGCATTTTTATGTTTATCTTTTGTGTTTCATGGATATTTTTACGATATAATGGAAATATCGATTCACCCCTCATGTCAATGTTGAACTCATGGAAACGTGGAAATATTGGTATGTCGATGGAAATTTAATACTATGGCTATAACCAAGTATTGTTATTTGGTCAAGAAATCGATCTGACTTTCTGTAAACTTGCTAAATGTTTTGGTTGAACTTCCAATGTATGTAATGTTAGACGAATTTAATTATCCCCTTTCAAAACCCTTCAGGTATTGTACTTGGCTCTGGAAAAGCGCTATAACTTCACACTGGATGACTTTGACATTGTAGCAAATGGCTATTCGCATTTCCTAAGTTACCTGAAACATGAAGAGGGTAAGTTCACAGTAACATTCAGCACCGCGTTTGACATCTCTATCTGGAGCTCATGTTTTACTTATGGTTCTTGATAGATGATGCCAAAAACAGTAGATTGGAGCACAAATCAAAGCCGTATTTTGTAGGCCAACGAATTGATCTTGCAAACATCCCGCAATATGTCCTTAACTATGAAAGAGGAAAAGATGTTGAAATCTGGCAGATTAAGTATTGTAGGAAAGAGTCTTAAGATCAGAGAAGGGTAGGAACATCTGCTGTAGAAGTCACAGTTAATTAAGTCTGCCTTCACAACTCTGGTGAGTTTTCCAATCAAACTACGGTGCAATGTTAAAACTCTACCAAGAAAATGTTTGGTATCAGTTACCACAGCACAAGAGTTGGGGATTTCTATTTTTGTAGCCTAATATCCAGAAACAATCCCAATCTCAGTTCTGATTATATATGTTTTATGAACCTTTTTTTCTTTTCCTTTCAAAATCTTCATCATATTCTGGTCCATCTATTGGGATGTTTTTTTCCCTTGAAAATAAAACTAGGAGTATGGTAGATCTGAAAGTCTTATTAAAGTTCGTAAGAATATACCGGTCGTGTCTTTTTAAGGATTGATTTCGCCATATTTGAATTGACTATTTATAGATCTCAATCCATGACTTGGAGGCACTTGGGAAACATCTCAAGGTATGTGATTATAAATAATGGTTTTTTTGTCTTTTGAGTTCTACTTGGAGAGGATCGATCTATTGATTTTTGAACTGGTAATTGATGTTTTTATTGACTAAGTTATTTATTATTGTTATTATTATTAGTATAACAATTGTGGCGAAAGGAGATCGAACCTCCAATTTCTAGGTTGGAAGGTTATGCTAATTATCGTTGAGCTAAGCTCACTTTAGCTTTAGCTTATCGACTAAGTTATGCTTGAACGAATGTGGTTATAAATAATGTTATTAGATATAACATCATCACTAGCATTTGCATTTAAAATGGAATAAAATAAGTCTCATGCAGGCATGCACTTTACTTCTATATAATGGTTTTGATTTTTTCTAAGTTTGACTTTTGGACGTCAAATTATCATTAAAAATTACAATCAATTTGGTTAATTATTTTAGATTTTTAAATGGAAATTTTTTTTTGTTAGCTTTGTGATGTTACTATTTCATAGATTGATGGATCCCTCATAACCAAAAATATTTAATTTGTTTTATAAATTCCAAACTAGGTAATATGATCACACAAGTCATACTTGCTGAAAATGGGAAATAGCTTTGCTTAGAAAAAGAAAAAGGAAAAAAAAAAAAAAAGAGAAAGAAAAAAAAAAAAAAACCAAAAAGAGAGAAAGAAAAAACAAAAAAAAAAAACAAAAAAAGAAAAAAATGCAAAAAAAGGGAAAAAGATTTGCTTAAAAAAAAAAAAAAGAGAAAGAAAAAAAAAAAAAAACCAAAAAGAGAGAAAGAAAAAACAAAAAAAAAAAACAAAAAAAGAAAAAAATGCAAAAAAAGGGAAAAAGATTTGCTTAAAAAAAAAAAAAAGAGAAAGAAAAAAAAAAAAAAACCAAAAAGAGAGAAAGAAAAAACAAAAAAAAAAAACAAAAAAAGAAAAAAATGCAAAAAAAGGGAAAAAGATTTGCTTAAAAAAAAAAAAAAGAAAGAAAAAGGAAAAAAAAAAAAACAAAAAAGAGAGAAAGAAAAAACAAAAAACAAAAACGAGAGAAGAAGGAAAAGAAAGAAAAATGGGTGAAGGCTCTGTTTTATTATTTTGGAAAAGTAGATTTACTTAACTTGGAAATAAAGCATAAAAAGCTACGTTTCGTCAAATTCAGGGCTGGACAAATATTTTTCTGAATGATTTTGAATAAATATGATAAGAAACCATTATTTAGGTCATGTTCCATAAACATTTAATTTTTTAAAATAGTTTGATGTTTATTATCTACTTTTATTAATATTTTAAAAAATTAAGTAAAGTTTTGAAAATTAAAAAAGTAATTTTTTAAAAAAGTTGAGTTTAATTTTTAGAATTTGACTTCAAATTTAGATATTTCTCTAACAAATGGAAAGAAATCGACATATATATATATATTTTTTAAAAAGTAAAGAACGGAACCTCACCAACGAAGTTTAATTTCTCTCCCCAAAAACATATCTTTTCGACTTAAATAAAGTAATTTGTTAAGAAAGAAATCATGTTTTTTTTTAGTATAAAAAAAAAAGAAAAAAAAAAGTTAAAACACTAAATATTTTGAAAAGTCAATTGAAGGGAGAAGTGTTTTAGCTGGAATATTTGAATAAAAATTTTCCTTTTATCTGAAAAAATTAAAAATGATAGTGCAAAGAGAGGTCCCATATATTTATAACCAAATCCTTTGAAAGTGAAAAACAGGCGGTGTTGTTGTAACGTTCGAGCACGGGTCCTGGAATGAGCACAGGTTTCACATCTCTCCTAAAAATCACTTCAAAAAAAGGAATTTCCTTTTCAAAAATCACTTCCCAAACCCAAAAGCCCTTTTCCATTTCCAATTACCAAACTCTCTTCGATTTCGCCGCCGATCAATGGGTTGTTCACAGTCCAAGATCGAGAATGAAGAAGCCATCGCCCGTTGTAAAGAACGCAAGATTCATATGAAGGACGCTGTCACCGCTCGAAATGCTTTCGCCGCCGCTCACTCCGCCTATTCTATGTCCCTTAAAAACACTGGAGCTGCTTTGAGCGATTATGCCCATGGTGAGGTTCAAAATCCCCAATTTGTTTCTGTATCTACTCAACCCAATCCTGCCATTACTACCTCTGCCGCCGCCGCCGCCGCCGCCCCTTTTGAATCCTTTCCGCCGCCTCCGCCGCCGTTGCCTCCTTCTAATTTTCCTAGTCCACTTCAAAGGGCTGCCACCATGCCCCAGATGAATATATACAAACCCGATCTCAAACCTGGGTCGCCCATTATTGAGGAGGAGGAAGAAAATGATAACGAAGGCTCTGTGGGTGCGTTGAGGAGGAGGAGGAGTAATGAAAGTAAAGGGGATGAAGGTACTAGCCGAATTAGAAATTCGGAGCTTAATGAAGATTTGGCCAGCGCGTCTCCGCCAATGCCGCCGCCACCGTCTGAGAATCGACACATTCCACCGCCCCCGCAACAAAATTCTACATATGATTATTTCTTCAATATTTATAACATACCCGGCTCGACTTTGAGTGAAGTGGAGGAGGTACAGATTAACAGAGAGGAGATAGAGCGCAAGTCGTTTGATAAAAAGTCTAAAGGAGTGGACAATGACGATATTGAGGAGCGGAGAATAAGTGGAAAGGCTGAGACAGTGGAGCCAGTGCATGAGGAGCCAGTGGAGCCGCCTCCAGCGCCGCCAGAAGTGGCGGAACCTGCGGTGGCGGCGGAACCTGCGGTGGTGACGAAGAGCTCAAAGAAGATGAAACAGGCGGGATCTATGGGGTCCATAGAGGGCAAGAGGGTGGTTAAGGCAAATTTTAATCTGTTGCAGATATTTATAGATATTGATGATCATTTTCTCAAAGCTTCAGAGAGTGCCCATGAAGTGTCCAAGATGCTTGAGGCGACCCGATTACACTATCATTCAAACTTTGCTGATAATCGAGGTATGGGTCTTGCTCTGAAGTTAAACTTTTGATTCTTGGTTCAACTATTACCTTTGCTGACATGAAACAGTAGTCGTTGCTGATTTTTACATAATACATGCTAGAGCAGCTTGAGGAAGCTTCTTAATTATGCTTTTGTCCTTGAGATATTGTAAAGCATTGCTTGTATTTATACCTTATTTTGAAAAGAATTTGATGTACTTTCCTTCAGGTCACATCGACCACTCTGCTAGAGTGATGCGTGTTATTACATGGAACCGATCATTTAGGGGATTGGCTAATATGGATGATGGAAAAGATGATTTCTATGCAGAAGAGCAAGAAACTCATGCCACCGTGTTAGATAAACTACTGGCGTGGGAAAAGAAGCTGTATGATGAAGTGAAGGTATATGGAACAGTCTTCATTCTATCTTAATATTTAATCATCTCTTTGGCTCCTCATTTTCACAAGCATCTTCTACATGATCAAATTTCAATACTCAATGGCTAACTCCTTTTAAGTGAGCATCAGTAGTAGGAATTAATTAACTTGTTAGTGCCTCTCTAAAGAGTTTTTGCACATTTGATTTATATGGGGTTGATTGTACTTTGTAACTTTCTCCTCAACAAATTATTTATCTCTCATCTCCAGACTCTGGATATTCCTTCCTGCCTGTCTCTCTCTCTCTCTCTCTATATATATATTTTATATATATGAATATGTCGCTTGTTATTATCAATCCCTGCTAGACACCAGGTTTGTTGGTTGGGCAGGTTAGTTGGTGGTAGAAAGCTTCTTGGCTGATCTAAGGTATAAGACTAAGACCTCATTTTTGGTCGTGTTTCTTGTAAATTACAGCTTCCTTAGGGTCATCAACACTGTCATGCTGACCCTTGAAACCTTGAGGTCACAATATATGCTTGTTTATTTGTAACCTTGTTCTCTCTAAAGTAATAGGCTAGGCAGGCACTATGTTTCTTTAGGTTTTCAATTATTTTGATTGACAATTGGATCTTACTGAACAACTTGTGTTTCTATGCTGGAGCAGATCGCAATATGATATGGGGGAGCTTTCTTTTAACTTAAATTTACTTGTGATAATTACGATTGACAGGCAGGTGAACTTATGAAATTTGAGTACCAAAAGAAGGTTGCTACATTGAATAGGCTGAAGAAACGAGATTCTAATGCAGAAGCATTGGAGAAGGCAAAAGCCGCAGTAAGTCATCTGCACACTAGATATATTGTTGACATGCAATCCTTGGATTCAACTGTCTCAGAGATTAGTCGTCTACGAGACGAACAGTTATACCCAAAACTTGTTCAGCTTGTTAATGGGTGAGTTGCATGAGATAGTAATATGCATATGGATATGGTTATAGTTTATTATACATTATAGTCGCCTTTACAATTGATAATAATGAATGACTCATGGATATTAAGCTTCAAAGCATTCATTGTGAATAAGATTAGTTGATTGTGAATGCTACTCTTCTGGTCTCTCACTTTTCCTCAGCTGCAATGTGTTGGCTTTCAAGTATGAAAACTGGATGTCTCCTATGAAGTTTACCTAATACCAAATCCCAAGTCTTACCTCCAAATCGCATATATATATATATATATATATTTTTTTTTTTAAGTAAACCAAGTTGCCATCTAATTCTTTTTCTTTAAATATAATTATAATCGTAGTATGTGCCTATGTGGTTTTTATTGGTTGAGTATTGCTGACATTAATATTGAACCATTTGTATGATTAAGATCTAAATCAACAGAATAATACTGAGTTATTAATCCATGAATAATGTGAAAAACTATCCTCGTTAAACTTGGCAATTACCTATCAGAGTTATCTAGGTGGGTATGCAAGTTTTTTTGTTAACTCGGTACTGATACTATCTATTCTCCTATCTTATGAGATCCTAGTACATTCACATATTATGCTCAATTTTTAAGGTTGTCACTTCTATGTTTTAGCAAAACCAGAAATGATATTTGTTGTTCTGCAGGATGGCAATGATGTGGAACACAATGAGAGCTCGCCATGAAGCACAATTGAAGATTGTAAGTGCACTAAGATCGATGGATCTTTCTCAATCCCCAAAAGAAACGAGTACCCATCATTACGAGCGCACAGTTCAGCTCTGTGGCGTTGTTAGAGAGTGGCATTCACAGTTTGAGAAGCTCGTACGCTGTCAAAAAGACTACATTAAAGCCTTAAACAGTTGGTTGAAACTAAATCTAATTCCTATTGAGAGCAGCTTGAAAGAGAAGGTTTCTTCTCCCCCAAGAGTTCAAAATCCCCCAATTCAGAGACTCCTCCTTGCTTGGCATGATCAACTCGAAAGACTCCCAGATGAGCATCTTAGAACTGCCATATTCACTTTTGGTGCGGTGATTAATACTATTATGCTGCAGCAAGACGAAGAGAGGAAACTGAAGTTAAAGTGGGAGGAGACTGAGAAAGAGCTCGAGCGGAAACAGCGGCATTTCAACGACTGGCATTACAAATACCAGCAACGAAGGATGCCCGATGAAGTGGACCCTGAAAGGTCGGAAGAGAACGCACAGGATGCCGCGGTCACAGAGAAGTTGATCGCAGTAGATTCGTTGAAAAAGAGACTGGAGGAGGAAAAGGAAACTCATGCGAAGCAATGCCTTCATGTGAGGGAGAAATCGTTGGTTAGCCTTAAGAATCAGCTGCCAGAACTCTTCAGGGCTCTATCAGAATTCTCTTTTGCTAGTTCAGAGATGTACAAGAGTTTGAGCTCTATTTGTTGTCAGGTCTAGATTTGAAGCAACAAGATTTCCTTGTAAGTTATTGTATAATTTCCTTTTTTGTTTTTTAATTTTACTTTTACTTGAAACCAAATCCTATGGAATTTTCGTGTTTGCCGTTTGGAACTTATTTTCAGTGGTTAGTAGCTGTGTTTCTTTCTATTTTGCCTTTGGAACTTCTTTTTCTTTTATCATCTTTATTTTTAAAATTGATCAAATAATTTTTTATCAGTTATTATTTGTTTCTTTTCCTTATTAAGAACGGTTCGAATATTTTTAAAATTAATCGATGTCTTTTTTTAATCAATTATTATTTTGTTTCTTTTTCTTATTAAAAAAGGTTAGAATATTTTTAAAATCACTCGAATTATTTTTGAACAATTATTATTTGTTCCTTTTTCCTTGTCAAGAAAGATTTTATTTTTCTATAAATTGGAGGTTATTGGAACATTTTAGGAACACACAACACAACACCAAGAAAATTCTAGAAATATTTCTATTCACATTTTTTTTTTTTTCACTCTCCTCATCCACGTTCAAAAGGAAGACGTAGTTTTGATAGTGAGTTCTTACTTATTTCCGAAATAAAAATTTTAATATCTATTTATTTGCATGCTACTACCTAGTTTTGTTCTTGACTAATTTTATTATGTTTAATGTATTATTAGAATTGTTTGTAATTTAATTTCTTAAATAAAATTCAGAACTTTATTTGATGGAATGTAGATTTTGATTTGAGAAATGATTATGCTTATTATGTCAAAGCTTCTAATTGTTGGGGATAGATTCTTGTTAATTTTAATATTTGTATTGTTAATTTTTTTTTTCTCTAACCATGAAGTTATAACTTTTTAGGGGGCCGTTATTTTGAGAGTTTTGATTTTTGATAGGATTTCTTAATAAACTTTTTAATTATAAAAAATGATAATTTTTCTTTTTCAATAAACACGGTTTCGTTATACAAATTGCTATTCCTAACTCAAGTTTTTTATGAGACAAAATTAACCTATTTTTTTAAAACTTCTTTTTCTAACCATTTTTAACTTTTCAGAGGTGAGTCTCACATGATGAACTAGTTTTTGGGTATTAACATCATTTCATCACGGGGGACACACCTTAGAAAATAAGATTTTTAAAAAGAGATTAGTTTTATCCATGAAAAGAAATAGTAATTTCTTGTTTGTTTATAAGAATTGTTCTTAAGAAACTATTTCCATAAAAATAATTTATTTTGAAAGAAAGTTTTTAATGACTTTACGTCAAAATAGGACATTAGAAATTAAAATTAAAATTAAATATTCCTTTTCTTTGAGTGTCGTGAGGGTGTTTTAATATTTTCTTCAACTTCCGAATCCTTCATCTGGACTCCATTTTTTCCCCAAACCTCTATCAACAATATCATTAAAATCATGATTAAGATTATATATCCTTTAGCACGACGAAAAGAACTTTATATCCTTATCATCACATTATATGCTGACACATGTCATCTTAACACGTGTCATTATCATATACTGTTACATTAATATCTTCAATCTCAAAACTTTGTGTTCATGATTTCTGAGGTGTCCAAAAGAACTTTGTCTTTCTATTAACTTATTTTGACAATGGCGACGTTAATGTTAATTAACACTTCGACATTTCCTAAGATATTAACCTATTCTTTGTCTTTGGTTTCTCAGTCCATACTTGACCATTTTCTACAAACAATTGGTACCTTATATTTCTTCATCTCATCAAAACTCTGGTCTTGTTTATTTGTTGTTGTAGCCATTTATGTTCCGATTGATAGTGCAGCTAGTTATGGTTATGGTGGTGCAACCACTGCCTTTCTTTACGACTTTGCTGTTTCATGGTGGTCTCCTCCCTAGGAGCTTGAACTTGCAGACATTAATTAGACGTCAATTTCTTGACAGTGCGAACCATCTCTTCCATTTTCTTGTCTATTTCATTCGTTGCTTTTGGTAAACTATTTCACTATTTAATGTTTGCTTATTACTTTCATTTGAGTGAGAAAATGGGAATACTTTTTTTTCATGTTGGTCTAAATTACAAATTTGCTCTCTCTGATTCTAGCATTATTGTATATATCTAATAACTTTCTGCTAATGAAATTAAAATACTTTTATTTTCCTTTATGAGTTTGAAAAAAAAATCATTTTTGAGTAAAACACTTAAATCCTTTTGAAAAATATCTTGTTGGCTGTTTCATTGGAAAGATCTGCTCAAATTTTCCGTTTATTAGTTTAGTTTTCATTTGTATTTGGGCGGGTCATTAATTGTTTAAGAGGTTTGGAAATGAGTTATATGTACACGAAAACAAACTCAATTTTATAATTAATATATAAAAATGACCAAAATACCCTCACATTACCTTTCTCAAATCTCTTCATCTTCACTTCCACGTTCTACCATGGGTTGTTGTTGACGATCACCGCCCATCATTGCCCACCATCCTTGACAGTGACCAACATCATAGGCCATCTTCACCACTTTCGTTGGCGACCATAATTGTTGGAGATAGGAGCGAAATTTATTAAGGGGTCAGAGCAAGTGCAACCTTCAAATGATGACGTTTTATATGTATATACATATTAATTTTTAATAAAGTATAAAAAATATGTCAGTTGTATTCATATTTAGTTTCAAAAACCAAAGATGAGATTTTGCTTTAGTAGTGATTCCTATACATACATACGTACGTACATACATATATATTCCTTGATTGTAATTTACAAATAAAGGTTAATTTAGGAAAAAGGGTTAATTATAACCATTAAAAAATTACAAAGACATAATTGATCCAATGAAAAATTTGAAGGTGAGATTGTAACCAATTCCATAATTTGAGAGTGGTGTATGTAATTTTTCCTAAAATCACCTCTAGTATTTTAATCAATAAATTTAGAATGACATTTTTATTTGTAACTCTAATTATTTCGGAAGGGTTGTTCGAAATCATATATGATCAATGCATAAAACTATGTATAGGGAAGGTAAAGTGTATATTACAATGATTTTCTTTTATGGAATTTGAAATTAATAAACATGCTAAATTAATATAAAGAATTTCATAATTAAAAAATCTCCCAAATTCTATCCACTAATGAGTCACGGATTAAAGTATATTACATTGAGCTCAAATTTAATTTTAGGTTATAGAATTTGAAAAACAAATCATTTCAAAAGAAAAAAAAAAAAAATTTCGGAAGTCTATTTTCCCTTTTATTATCTTTAATTAATTTATAAAATAAAAAAAATTTTTATATATTTTTTTTTTTTTTTATTTTAAAAAAAAAAAAAAAAAAATCTCCGAAGTCCATTCACCCCTTGATCAGCTGCAACTAATTTTGGAGGGTGGAAGTATGTTTCTTTACCTGTTTATTTGGATTAATTTAAAAAATAAATAATTTTTAAAAATTTATTTTTATTTAAACACTTTCAATAAAAACGATTTAAAATAAAAACTTGCGAAACATTTGTATTTATTTTAAAATAATTTATTTTTAAAATTAAATACTTCAAAAGATATTCCAAACAAACTCTAAATAAATGAAACATATTCATATTAACCTAATTCTACATCAATATATTATTGAAAGTAGTTTTAAATGAAATTTAAACAAATTATTATAAATCTAATTTTTGGTCTAAATTTTTTTTAAAACACGATTTTGCAAAATATAATGAAATGCACCAATTTAACTTATAAAATAACATAAATGCAAAACTTGAAATTAAAAAAAAAAAAAAAAAAAAGAGTTTTGACATTTACCTCGAATCAATCAAATTGGCACACAAGGAAAATAATAGTTCTTTTTGTTTCACAATGAAAACATAGTAAAATAATATAAAGAATTTTATAATTAAAAAAAAATTATCCACTCATGACAATAAATCTACCAACTAGTTGAGAGTTTTTTTAAAATGAATTTATACAAAAGTAAAAACCTCGAAAATAATAAAATGTAAAATTTAATTGAGGGACATTATATTCTGCTGAGTTCCTTGGAGTGTGTTGTTTGGAACTAAGAATTAGCATTGGGACAAAATAGTTCAAAAATAATTCTTCACTAACATTTGATATTAACCAAAGTATTTTGAATATATAGCAAACAAGATAAATTTTTGTGACAATAATTTTCTAACAAATGTAATCACATTAGAGTGTAAAAGAAAATGCAATTTAAAAAAATACAAATTTTTCGCAGGCAATCCAAACCGATAGTCCCAATGTGGTATTATCTAAGTATTTATAACTTGCTTAATCCATTTGACCATTTCAAATTATGGTATATTGTACTGATAACTTGTCATATCTACCAACATCAACATAGTTCAACTAACATGAATTTGTACTATCAATTTTGGATAACTACATGGATAGTTGATTTGAAGATCCAATTTGCATAAAAATGTCAATTATTTTTACAAAATTATCTATTTTGTCAATGGTCTACTCCTTTTGAAGCCAAATATAAAAGACAAGAAAATTTTTTAAAAATGTGGCAATCGTTATTTTGTAATTACAGGAAAATCTAAAATATTAAAATGGGATAATAGAAAGTGGTATAACAATTAGGACTTTCCACTAGAATAATATTCTAGGAATGATTTATTGAACAAAGGACTTGGTATACTTCATAATGGTTGTTTAATTATTAATTGATTGATTAGGGGTAAGAAGATGCTTATAAACTATATCCAATTCAAATTATATTGTGGTGTGGATCAGAATAATATTTATTTTATTTTATATTATTGAAGGTTGTTCTAAGTAAGACTCTTACAGGTGGGCCCAAGTCCAAAAAAACAAAGAAGCGCTAGGAGAGAATGTGGATCTCAAAAGAAAAAAGTGGTCATTCTTATTTTTTAGAATTATTTAACTACCAAATCGAAATATTTTAACTTAAAATTGCGTATACTTAGTCTTTTGTGTAGTAAAATCAAGCTCAATATAGCAAAACAAGACCATACTAGGAGAAGAGGGCTAGAAGTCAAGGTCCCAAAGCATCCACGACAATGATGAACGTATTTGAGATCCGAACACCAATGCATATGTATATTTTATTAGGGGTAATTACTTTATATGTTTGTATATTTTGGTTATATTAACATTCAAATGCAAGGTATATATATCTCATTATTAAGCACTATACTTGATCATATACTTTCATTAGAAAGAATAGATAACGGAATTTCTACACTAACTCATAAGTTGCATAAAAACATAGGAGTTATATTTGCCCATTTGATGACCATTTGGTACTTTTTATTAATTTTTTTTTTTTTTTATTTCTATGTGTTGTATACATTTTAAATGTGATATGGAGAATTAGAAGATGATTAATATATTTTAGTTAATATCTAGTTTAGTTGATAATTTAGATTAATTAATGTTTAATTAGTTACTTTCATATTTCATTGTAACATGGAGCTTTTGGAATATCAATTTAATATAGAACTTTGGTTCTCTTTGAAAGAGTTTTCTCGTTTAAAGGATAGATTTCCCTTGCTTGGCTAAGGATTTGACTTAAATACCTTTTCCATTGCATCAAAATGTATTTTCAAAATCAAAAAAAGTTTTTAAAAATTTGTTTTTGTTTTTGGAATATGGGTAAGAATTCATATGTTAACACAAAAAATATGAAAACCATGATTAAAAAAAAAAAATTTGAAACAATCCCAAATTTAAAAAACCAAAAACAAAAACCTAAGCCCCGTTGGTAACTATTTAGTTTTTGAAAATTATGCTAGTGAACATCTTTTTCACCTTAAAATTTTTTAGATTGTTATCTACATTCTACCAATATTTACAAAAATCAAGCTAAGTTTTGAAAACTGAGAAAATGATTTTTAAAATCTTGTTATTGTTTTTAAAATTTTGATAAAAATAGAACTCTTTACTTTGAAAGATGAAATTTATTGTAAAAAATTATAATAATATTAACGTTAATTAAGTAATTAATAATACCATCATTTGCCGTTAATAAAGAACCTCTATTATGTAAAATTAAAATAAAATCCAATAACATTTTTTTTTCAAATATAAAATCCAAAGACATTATAAAGATAGAATGAGAAACTTAAAAACAGGATAAATTTGTAAAAAAAAAAAGAAAAAAAAATTTGGTATAACTTTGATCAGAACATTTTCAAAAACATATGTGTATTTTTGTTGGCAGACTAAGGAAAAAATAACAGTAAAATTAAAAGAAAACAACAAAATAAGAAACACAAAAATTAATGTTAAAACCTTCAAACTCAAAAAAAAAAGAAAAGAAAAATCATGACCCACGGTTAAGAAATCTATTATATAAAAAATGGTTATAATCACATAAAATAATAATATTTCTTATTATAATTACAAAAGCACTCTTCCAAAACTTTGGTACTATTGAGAAACTAGAGAATATATAAAGAAAACTTAATTAAAGTTAGCACAATTAAACTTAAAATATTTAAAAAAAAAACATACTCCTTTCATAATATTTAACGTGTGACAACTACATTGTTGATATTTTGCAAAAAAACTAAACAATTTCCCACAATTTTTGCTTTATCCTCCCAGACAAATGCAACTAAATAATATCCCCTCGTACAAGAGGTTAACGGTTCAAACTCCTTTATGGTTAATCTTACAACTCCTACATCTGGCTGAACTAAAAAAAATTGAACTTTATAATAACAATAATTATTGTGACAAACTAATAAATAGTTTGCAAAAACAACGCAGAGATACTCATTGTATTATTTTAATAGTCTCAGTTTAATTGGAAGATTATTAATTACAATTCAATATAAAAAAATAAAAAAGATTTACCTACTTTGTAAATAACATAGTTTTTTTTTTTACCTCACACTTTTTTCCCTCCAAAATTAAAAAATAAAAAATCACTCTGAAATTTTTAGGATTTTTTTTATTAATATTCTATTCTTTTAAAATTTATTAAAAATATAAGATTGTTTTAAAGAAATATAGTTGTTTTATGGGTTATTTTCAAATATAGAAAAATGAACAAACATATTTACAAATATAGCAAAATTTTGCTGTTTATCTGTGATAGACCGTGATAAACTACTATCTATGTCTATCATGACACAGATAGTAGTCTATTGCAATTTATCGCAGTCTATTGCAAATAATTACTTGTAAATATTTTTAGTAGTTTTATTCTTAAAAATAATTTTTCTGGTTTTATTTACACTTTATTTTCTTATAAATAAATTTAATCTTTTTCGTCTTTTGAAGAGAGGGGAGGTAAAAAGATGTACCTAATCTTTCAAGAGATGATAATCAATAAAACAAAATATTTGAATAAGGTGTATCAAATCTACCTTATATTTCTAATAAGTTTTAAAAAATACAATATTGATAAATAAATAAATAAAACTCAAACTTTTGCACGTTCCTCCCAACTTTTTCTCTAATTATTTTTGTGGCTAAGTTGTAATTTTTTAGGTTCTGTTTTATAATTGTTTGATTTTTTTTTTAATTTTATTTTGAAAATTAAGGTTATAAATAGCACTTTCATTTATTGGTTTTTTTGTTGTCTAAATTTTATGACTACTTTTAAAATTGAAGTTAATTTAAAAAAAAAAAGTGTTTTTCAAAAAAATTTTTAGTTACAAATTCAAATGTTTACATAAAAAATATGAAAACTAGGAGTAAAAAATTGGGAGAAAACAAGTATACAAATTTCAAAAACTAAAATAAGAATACAAGGATTGTTTTCAAATATAGCAAAATGAGCCAAAATATTTACAAATATATAAAAAATTCACTATCAATGATAGAAGTCTATTGTGGTCTATCATTAATAGACAATAGAATTTTTCTATATTTGTAAATAATTTGATATTTTTTCTATTTATAATAATTTATCAAAAATCAAATGATCGTTAGTTTGAGTATATCAGTCATATATCATTAATATATTAACACTTACAATTAAATATATCAATTGTAAGACTTAACAGTCTTGTAGAGATTTGGAGGACCCATAGGTGATCTTTTGCAAGGCTCATAAAAGCCTAGCAGTCCAATGGAGGACATGTGTCAGACCCATTAAAAACTTTAGCAATCTCATGAAGGACCTTCGTAAGACTCACGGAGTACCTTATGGAGGACCCATGAGTGATTTCAAAGAACCCATGGAGTAGCTCAAAGGACCTATGGACCTCTACGCCTATGTGCTAAGCTAAGTGAATAGTGATCTAAGTTATTTCTAATAGACAACTCATAAAAGAACTATTGAGGGGTTGAGAGGGCGAAACATTAGTCACTACTCACTTCAAGTAGTGGTAGTGTAATCGACCAACGAGTAACGACTCAATGGTTCCAAAAATCCTAGAAGGATAATTAAAGCCAAAGCACAAATTGCCCAATGCTAAACTGAGTAATGACACGCCTTAAGGTAATTTGTTAAAGGTATAATACAACCTTGTACTATTCTCTATTGGCAAATTACTCACAAACCTAAAACTAACTTGAGCGTCGAAGTGTGTGTGGCTTGACACCATATTAGTGTTCACTTTTTCTTGTCTTACAAGCATTGGTACGATTTCTATTCTAAAAATAAAAATCTACGATTAATCCATTTTTCAGTATCAACACAATATATATGTTAAATTGGAATTTAGTTTCTACGGTTTAATAAAACCCTTATAAAGTGTCCCTACATTAGAGACCATTTATGAGAGTTCTATAAAATGATAGAGTCCATTCATGATGTTTCATCAAATCACAAAGACTAAAATTTAACTTTTAAAACTATATAGAGAGTAAATTTTAGTTTTCTTTAAATTATAAAGACTAAATTTATAGTTTAACCCAAATATATATTATTGCGGGGACTTCTTTTTCATCCAGCCATTTAAACTTTTGCTTTCTTTTGAGCTCCATATTTTACTATTTTTGCAAAATTGAATTTTGTAAATTCCAATTAATTTTTGCTACTTTTGCAAGCATTTTTTTTCCTCACTTTCTTTTAACTTTTTTTTATTCCTTCTAAAATGCAATATCTTTTTTATTGGATGATTCTAGAATTATTTTTAATTACAAATATTTAATCACTCAAAATTGTTTGGTTTAGAGAATCAGACAGTGGCTAAAAATATTGGTTTTATTTTTCTTGTTCTGAAATAATCACTCTCAAATGCATTAAAGCTGTGCTGCACTATGACCTAAAGTACTTCTCTCTTAAAATTGTTATCTTTGAAAGTAATATAAAAGTACTTCGACAAAAGTTCAAAGCACTTTAGCCAAAATGTTTTACTAAAAAAGTATTCTAAAAGTATCTTTTAAGAGTATAAAATCAAACATTAATCTCATTGGTTATTAAGCAATTTTGAACCCCTTTTAAGTTTCATTTTATTCCTCTCTCTTTTAAACTCTCTCTACTTCTTTTCTTCGTCTAGATACCTTCTTTGGATCTTATATTTCGGCTTCTTTCTCTTTATGCTACATTCGGCAACATTAATGATGACAACAAGTAGAATTACCTCTTCTTCTTTTAAACCACACGTGTTGGCCGATGACAATCAATAGTATTTTTTTTTGTCAAATGCTAAAGTGAGAAAAATGAGATCGTAGGTGAAAAAGTGAGTAAGAGTGAAAACGAGGATAGAAGTGAGAAAATTATTAAAAAAAAAAAAAAAAATTTTTTTTTTTTTTTTTAATAATTTTTTCCCTTTTTTTTTTTTTTTTTAATAATTTTTTCCCTTTTTTTTTTTTTTTTTAATAATTTTTTCCCTTTTTTTTTTTTTTTTTAATAAATTATTAATTATTTTAAAAATAAAGAAAATAATTTATTCTTTGAAACAATACATATCTTTCATGAATTATTTAAATTTTTTTTTTAATTATTAAAAAAGAAAAAAAAAAAAAAAAGGGAAAAAAATTTGTTGAGTAAAAAAAAAAAAAAAAAAAAAAAGTGAAAAAGACTTGGTGAGTTAGCAAAGAGTTAGAAAACTTTATTTTGGAAAAGTCAATTAATTTTTATTTTCTTCACAAACTTATAGATAGTCCATAACGAGCAAAGTTACCTCTTCTTCTCCAAACAACACGTGATTACCAATGACAATGAATATAATTTTTTCAAACACCAAACAAACCAAGTGTATATGAATAATGGTCAAAAAGTGAGTAAAACGAGAGCATAGACGAAAAAAAGTGACCAAGAATCAAAGCAAGAGCAAAAAAAGCGAACTAAAATGCAAACAAAAATGAGAAAAGAAAAAAATAATTAAAAAAAAAATGGACCTATTTGATCGCATATATTGTTTCATGGGTATAAAGTTTAAGTATATAATATTTGAATTTCTAGGATAATTAGTGTATGTTTGGATATGTAGGATAATTAACATCAGGAAGTTAAATATAGGTTAAAATATCATCTTGATCCATATACTTTGAAACATATTCAATTTTAGTTCCTATACTTTTAAATGTCCAATTTTAGTCCCTGTACTTTAAATAAATCTTAAATTTAGTCCCTACTACTTGCTTATTGTGGGTTTTCTTTACTTTTTATTTTTTATTAACGTTTTCACTATAAATTTTGAAAACATATTCACATATTGTTTTATTTGCATTAAATATTATGATTATGTAATCAATTTCGATAAAAACTAACTCCGAGGGACTAAATTTAAGATTGTTGAATGTACAATAACCAAAATTGGACATTTGAAAGTATAAGAATTAAAATTGAACGAATTATTATGGAGTATAAAGACCAAAATGGTATTTTAACCTTAAATATATATGTTCAATTTGCCAATTTTGTATATTAAAACCAAAATTAAATTAATAATTAATTAAATGTAAGAGACTAATTAATATATTCATCTATTAAATTTAGCCTTATTTAATTTAAGGTTATATTAATTAATTTTTTAATCAATTAAAATAAAAATAAATAAATATTTTTTATTAAACATAATTAAATAACTTAAATCAATATAAATTAATTAGAATGTTGATAATTAATAATAATAATAATTTAGGGAAATAGCAATGGGTAGCAAAAAACACAAGGATATTTGCAAAACATAGCAATGGTTTTGTAAAATTGCAAATATGGAAAAAAAATAAAACTTGATTTCCAATTTTTTTTATTATTACGGTTTTACCCTCGTTTGTGTATCAATAATTATATCTAATATACTTTATATTTTGGTATATTAGTCAACTTATATACTTTGTATTTGGTATATTAATCCACAGATATATTTTATTTAAAGAATATTTATATAACTAATATATCATGACTTAATTGTGTTATGGTCGATGTTGTTTTTCGATTATAGTAAATATATTTTATTTTTTTCGTTTTGATATAGAGTTATTTCATCCAAATAGTTCAATTTTAATGTTGATGGTATATTTTAAATGTATTAATTTTGTCAAATGATATACCAAATATAAATTATATGAGTTAATTTGTTTCATTTTCAAATTTTTTATATGATTTTTTTTTTAAACAAATTTTTTATATGATTTTGATAACATATAAGTTATATTTAATTTGGTATATCGATTGTATAACAAATCATATATTAATTGATTGATATACCTAATTTAGACTATAACATAGATCTATCCATAATATATTAGTAGTCCTTAAAAATTTATTTCATATACATGGTGCATTAATAGTATATCACTCGTGATCTAAATCCATTTTAAGTATTGTATTGGTGTATTACTAGTTTATGAACACTGGTTCAAATTTTATTTAAACTGTAACATATGTATCGATAGTATATTAGTAGTCATTAAAAATTCATTTCGTGTATATTTTTAGTGTATCAATATTATATCACTAATGATCTAAATCTATTTAAATATTATATTGGTATATTAGTAGTATATTGATACTCATTCAAAATTTAATTTCAAGTATTTAGATAATTAGTACATCAATTGTAATAGTCAGATATTCATTCAAAATTCATTTAAAGTATGAATTAGTTTATCAATATTGATAAATGCTAAAAAAAATTAATTTCAAGTATATTATCAGTGTATCAATAGTATATGAACATTTATTATAAATAAAATTTTAAGTATAACATTGTAATTTTTTATTTTTATTTTTTATATTCCGGTAAGTGCCCAAAAACTTATTTATTAAGTAAGCTATATTTTTATTTCCATAAAAATCCTACCATTAGGAGGGTATTAAAAAGTAATATCCTAAATTTTAAAAAATAAAATTTTGTGAAAGAAATAAAATATAAAATATAAAATATATTAAATGTGTGTGAAATTCCATAGAAAAAGAGGATAAAAAAGTTGGTTGTAAAAAAGGTGGGTCAAATTACAGTTTTTGAAAGTTTTGTAGATAATTGGTACAAAACTCTCAATAATAATGAATAATATAGAATCTCAAAGCAGAAGCAAACACAAATTTCTTTAGTCGACAATCACGAGACGATCTTGCAAAGTATAAGCTTTAATGGCGACGGAAGTGATGCCCACTAAACAGAGCATCCATTCCAAAGAAAAGGAAATCTGTACACACACGACGACAACAACATATGTTAATTTTAAATTTGGTTAGCTCAAAAGAAAAACAAATTTACAGCAAAAAATCCTTCCAAAAGCTGCATGGAACGTTGAAAACCGAGGCCACCAATCAACAATCGCGTCAAATTAGCGATATGTTATCACTACACACTCCCAAACCCACTTTTATTCCACCGCACAAATCTCTCTCCGCCATTTCTTCCGGCGACAAAGCATCTTTCCTTTTCCCCCTTTTCACTAAATCGGTCATCTTTTCATCTTTCTCCTTGATTCCTCTGTAATGCTTCTCCGGATGAGTGAGCAGTTTTGTTCTCTTAGATTCTTTCGATTTCTCTAGCGACAACTACTGGGTTTCATGCCCCATTTCTGATTTATCGGCCTTCCGGCGTCAGTTCTTGCTGTGGACCTCAGATGGGTTGCTCCCAGTCGAAGATCGAGAATGAAGAAGCGATTGCGCGCTGTAAAGATCGGAAGATTCATATGAAAGATGCAGTCGCGGCGCGTAATGCTTTTGCCGCTGCTCATTCTGCTTATGTCATGTCTTTGAAGAATACTGGAGCTTCTTTGAGCGATTACGCCCATGGAGAAGTTCAGAATCCTCAATTGCTCAATGGGACTGCTCAATCGAACCCGAAAATTGATTCTGTTGCAGCGTCTTATGAGCCCCTAGTGCCGCCGCCGCCGCCTCTTCCGAATTTTCCTTCTCCTCTTCATAGGGCTGTTAGCATGCCGGAGATGAGCATCCTCCAGTCCGATCTGAAGCCGGTTGGCCCCATTATCGAAGAGGAGGATGAAAATGAATCCGACAATGAGGGCTCTATCGGTTCGTTGAGGAGGAGGAGAAGCAAAAAAGGTAGCGGTGGTGGTGGGAGTAGCCGTATTGGGAATACAGAACTTGATTTTGAATTAGAGGGTCCACCGCCGCCAGTGCCGCCGCCGCCATCTAACACGCCACCGTCAAATGTGAACCGGCCACTGCCACCGGCACAGCAACAGGATTCGACTTACGATTACTTTTTTCCTATGGACAGTATGCCTGGTCCGAGTTTGAGTGAGGCTGAGGAGGAAACTGCGCGCTACCCGTTTGATAACAGTCTTGAAGGAGAGGACAATGATGAAATGGAGAACCAAAGAGGAGGGAGCAACGAAGCTGAGGCAGTGGAGCCACCGCCGCCGCCTGCTGTGGCAGAACCGTCAGCCATAACATCAAAGAGCTTGAAGAAGGTGGGGGGAGTGGGTTCCATGGATGGCAGAAGGATGAATGAGGCTAAATTTAACTTGCTGCAGATATTTGTGAATCTTGATGATCATTTTCTCAAGGCTTCTGAGAGTGCCCATGAAGTGTCCAAGATGCTTGAGGCTACACGACTACATTATCACTCAAATTTTGCTGACGGCCGAGGTACTAGGATCTCTTGTTTTTATTTTTCAAGCATGTTGAAGGTCTCTAGTAGAATAACTTCGTAACATGATGTTAATTACATGAAAGCTATTTGCCTACCTTTGCGTGCCTCAATATTGGAAGGCAAGCGAAGCTTGTGGGGGTGAAGTTGCCTATGTTAGAAGTTGTTAAAGTATGTAGGTAGTTGAGATTTGAATTTAGGGGTGATTTAGCATGATATCATAACATAATGTCTTGTGTTCAACCTTTTGTATTGTCATTTCTGTATTGGTATAAATAAATTGACCATGATCCATCAACTAAGCTCTTGAGTTTAGTGGTGATTTAATGGGAGTGGGAAGTGTTTTTCCTGGTGCGGGCCTAGAAATGGAAAGACTGGGCTTCTCGAAGAGCTTGTGTAGTTTGTACTCTGTTTTACCAAGACCTATCAATCTCCACCCCCATATAGGACGTATAAGGTATTGTGGGGCTTTTCTTGTATTTATTGTTCATATTACTGAATAACTCGGTTTCTTTTGCTGTTTTCTTGTTAGGGCACATCGATCACTCTGCTAGAGTAATGCGTGTTATTACATGGAACCGGTCATTTAAAGGACTTTCTAATATGGATAGTGGAAAAGACGATTTTTATGCAGAAGATCAAGAAACTCATGCCACTGTTCTAGATAAACTACTGGCATGGGAAAAGAAGTTATATGATGAAGTGAAGGTACATTCAAGTGCGGTCTTTCTTATTGTTGTTCCTACGTTTATGCCAATTCTCTTTTAAAGACATGGAGTAGTAGCCACTAGCCAATAGCTATGAAGAATTGTGATTTTGCTCTTAATTACTTAGATTTTGTGGTAAACGGATATTGTTTTTATTTGTGTCTACTGTCTATGATGGAACTCGTCTTCACTGTAATGCTAAAAAGGAATTTTTTTTTTTTATTAACTGATTTTTTCCGTGATCATTATGTTTTCTTTAGGCAGGTGAGATTATGAAATTTGAGTACCAAAGAAAGGTCGCTGCATTGAACAGGCTAAAGAAACGAGGTTCTAATCCAGAAGCGTTGGAGAAAGCAAAAGCAGCTGTGAGTCACCTGCATACAAGATACATTGTTGACATGCAATCATTGGATTCAACTGTCTCGGAGATTAATCGTTTGCGAGACAATCAGTTATACCCAAAACTCATCCAGCTTGTTCATGGGTAAGTCGTATGAGGTTAGAGCTAGTAGCATGTCTAAATCCCCATACCTTCCTTGTAGCATTTGCATTTTAGCATGTGATGTTGATAACTTTGAGTAACAAGAACCCACAGATGGTGTGCTCAAATTTCGGGTGAGCCTATTAAGCAAAACTCTTTTTGTCTCCAAAACATAGAGCTTTGCGGCGGGCGCAGACTGTATAAGAATAGGCCTAAGATATGTGATGAAAAAACTACTTGATCTCACTTTCACTTGCCTTCTTACTATTTTGTCAACAATTAAGTAATTAACTTTCTAATGGTTCAGTTAATTTTTAGGTTAATGATGTGGATAGAGACATTACAAATATAGTTGTTTTGACTGTTTTTATTGGATAGATACAAGGACGGCTTTAGTCTGCAATGCATAAGTATATTAAATTCTGACAAAACACTGGCATGAAGGCAGTTTTCTAAAAAGTGAGTAGTATGGAATTTGGCTTTATCTGTGAGACCCATTGCCGAAGCCTTGGCATGCCTGCCAAGCTTTGACTAGTACACCATTGCTGCCTAAGAAATGGTGCCCATCTCCTTTTTCTCATGAGTGTGTTCAGCTTCTGATTATTGGAAAAATTTCTAGTAGAATGGTTTTGCATACTACCCTCACTCATTGCTTGTCTAGAATTTAAACATTACATGTAGTACACGAAATAAATTAATACATAATTCGATGATGTGTCAAATTATGAATGAGGGTAGTAGATACTATTATTGTACTTGAAATTTTTCTGAGCTTATTTTATGTCTATACGACTTTTAAAATATTTGTAATATTGGATGTGGTAGAGTATAGATATTGGAGCATTAGTGAAAATTGAGGGCTATCTTAATGGAATACCATACAGATTTTGATCCATGAACAATGTGGGAAACGTGTGTTTGTTGTAGTTAGAGATTGACTTTAGTCTCGAGGTGGGTTCTAAGTAGATTTGGTTGACTTGATATGTCAGATATTCAATTTTATTGATTCCTAAATCTCAATATGCTTTCTTTACCACCATATATTCGCCACTGCAAAGGTTAGCATCAAATAATATTTGATGTATTGCAGGATGATGTTGATGTGGGACACAATGCGAATTCACCATGAAGAGCAATTGAAAATTGTAAATGCATTGAGATATCTGGATCTCTCTCAATCCCCAAAAGAAACTAGTCTGCATCACCATGAGCGTACGGTACAGCTCTGCAACGTTGTGAGAGAGTGGCATTCACAGTTCGAGAAGCTAGCGCTTTGTCAGAAAGACTACATTAAAGCATTAAACAGCTGGTTGAAACTAAATTTAATTCCTATAGAGAGTAGCTTGAAAGAGAAGGTTTCTTCTCCACCAAGAGCTCAAAATCCACCCATTCAAGGGCTCCTCATTGCTTGGCACGACCAACTCGAAAAACTCCCAGACGAGCATCTTAGAACTGCAATATCCAGTTTCAGCGCTGTGATAAGTACTATTATGCTGCAGCAGGAAGAAGAGATGAAGCTGAAGTTAAGATGTGATGAGACTGAGAAAGAGCTCGAGCGAAAGCAGAGGCAATTTAATGACTGGCATTACAAATACCAGCAACGGAGAATGCCCGACGAGTTGGACCCCGAGAAGTCTGAAGAAAACTCGCAGGACGCTGCAGTTACGGAGAGGTTGGTTGTGGTAGAGTCATTGAAGACGAGATTGGAGGAGGAAAAGGAAACTCATGCGAAGCAATGCCTTCATGTGAGGGAGAAATCACTGGTGAGTCTTAAGAATCAATTGCCTGAACTGTTCAGGGCATTGTCAGAATTTTCTTCCGCCGGTTCAGAGATGTTCAAGAACTTGAGGCTGATTTGTCAGGTCTAATAGATTGGAAGCAATAGCCCAGCAAGAGACCTTCCTTGTAAGTTTTGTATAATTTCCTCTGCTTTATTTATTTCACGCTCAAACAAATCTTATGAAATTTTCAAAAAGCTTTGGAACTCTTCAATGAGCCTTGTTTGTTCTATGTCTCGGTTGACCACCACCCAAAAATCTCACGAACAACCACGTTCATTGATCTGTTACAACTATCCAGGTCGAAATAGTAACATGACGAAGTAATATATTCTTTTATATATAGGTGTGATTTAGGCCATAGATTTGAAACATTGTGATCTCACAGTGGAGATAAGTTTGAATGGACGACAATCACGTCCCTTTGTCCTTCAAAATTTCACAAATTCCTACTTTTTGTCTTTTTTTCTTTCAAATAGTTACAAGTATTCAAGTAAATTTCACAAATTCCTACTTTTTGTCTTTCTTTCAAATAGTTACAAGTATTCAAGTCAACCATTGTAATGTAAAAAATTATTTCATTTACTAGAATCTTTTTAAATGTTTTCTTTCTTTGTATTAAACTAAAACTATAAATTTTATATGTGTTGTACATTTAATAAAAAGCTTGCAACTGCAAAAGCATGCAGTTGGCTCTAGCAGTAACAAAACCAATAAAGAAAGGAATCCGTCCCTGGAAAAAGGGACATGCAATGAAAGAAACTTCAGCATTTAGAATATTATTAAATGGTTGTAGTTAAAACTACGTGGTTATTTGAAAAAGAAGAATTATAAAATATTTTTTTTTTCCTTTTTTAAAAGAGTTTTGATTCAGGTGGTTTTTGTATTCTTGAAATATTCATTTTAGTTTTTGTATTTTTAGTACATTAAAAAATAAAAATAAGGGGTATTTAGCCCACTAACTTGTAGATGTGGTGTTAAATACTTAATTTCAATAGTAAACATTATTAAAGTTTGCACATTTATCGTCATCTTCCTTTCTTTTTCTATTTTGCACATTTATCAAGAAATTTTCTTACAACTCTGCACTCTAAACATAAACTTCCTAACTTTATATATCAACTGTAGACTTCATAACTCAACTTAGTGTTCTAAATATCTCTCAAAGAAACCAAAATGATTGTTTTTTTTTTTTTTTTTTTTTTTTTTTTTT
>QLSR01000171.1:4309761-4392921 GCA_031780015.1 Citrullus colocynthis | reverse complement strand
TTTTTTTTTTTTTTTTTTTTTTTTTTTTTTTTTACAGTATAAGAACAAACATGATAATGTTGAAAGTATGAGGAGCAATTAAGAAATATATATATATATATATATCAACTTATATCCCTAAACTTTAGAATTAGTTGTGCCACTTAAAATCTTAAATTGGTAATTGTATAAATTTAAACTCTAAACGTTTGCAATTGTATCAATTTACCACAAACTTTCACAACTATTTATCTACTATCATATATATCTAGTATAAATTCTCAACACCCAAAAGAAAATTTTGTTCTACTTCTCCAAAGGAACTTGGCTAGATCATATGCTTTCAAACCCAATCAAAGTGGTCTTAGTCCTCTCATATAAAAAAAAAATAATATTAAAATATTATATTATATGTCAATTGAGTTGTATTATTATTATTATTATTATTATTATTATTATTATTATTATTATTATTTGACCATAGAAAAAGAGTGCAAGCCATTGAAAAATCTCCCCCATGTGAGTGGGAAAAAAGAGAGGCCACCTTTTAGGGTTTACCACTAAAACTTCCCTTTTGTGAGAATATAAATACAATGATGAATGGAGTGTCTGAGATGCCCCCACTCTCACATTGAACATTATTATTAATTAATACTCCAACCCAAACTCCACAAGCCAGAAATCAGTATGGAATTGAGTTTTGTGCGGTGGTCCGGCGGGCGTGGGTATGTGGCGGCGGGCGTTTTGAGGTGCAGGTCGCCGGAGACGAGAAGAGAGAGATGGAGAGTGGTGTGGAGGAGGGTGAAGAAGAGAATCATAATGTTATATTGGAGTTGTAGGGCAGGTGAGATGCAGGTGGGGTACGATCGGGAGAGTTATTTGAAGAACTTCGATGACGGGTGTATGATGATGATGGCGGCGGCCATGGGTGAAGACGCCGATGCCATTTCTCGATCTTTCTCAGCTCGTTTCGCCATTTCTCGCCCTCTGCCTTAGCTTTCTGTTTTCTTCTTCAAAAATCATAAACTCTGTCTTCAGAACTTAACCTCACTCTGTTTATATCTCATTTCCCCCATCCTTTACCCCCTAAAGTTCTGTGCAGATGGATTTCAAGCTCTACCTTTGATGGCAATTATTGTATCAATTAAAATTTCAATCTATTACTTTGTTTACATTAAAATCTCTCTTGGGTGTTTTAGGCCTAGGAGTAAGGGTGGAAGGAGTTGAATTCTCCTCTTCTTCTTTGCCCACTCATTTCGTAGCTCCCACTATTCAAAAAAATATAAGCTTCTGGGTCTATCCATAGAATTCATAACCATTCTTCTTGCCCAAAATGTCCCCTATTACCCCCTTCACTTTAACAATTTTATATGTTTTTAAACTAATGGATCTATTTAAAGTAAAATTGAATTTGAGTACAATTATTAATGAGCCACTAATCACCTTTTTAAGATAAAAAGAGACAACCCCACCCTACAACATACAAACTACAAACTAATTTAAAATATAAACTTAATCTTGAATTACAAGTTTAGTTCTTGAATTTAAATATATCTAATAAGTTTCTAAACTTTCAATCTTGTTTCTAACATGTTTCAAAGTTTATAACAAGTTTTTGAATATTCAACTGAAACAAGATTCAAAGTTTATAATAAGTTTTTGAATATTCAATTTTATGTTAATACATCATTGACATATTTAAAAAATAAATAATAAAATCAAAATATCTATTAGATATAAAATTTATCATACAGATCTATATTGTATCAGACACAAAATTACTCTTTAATCATTGTTACACGTATAAAATCTGGAAGAAGTAGGCATGGTTGAATTAAATAGGACTTTTATTTTGCATATAAAATTGGTTTCAAAAAGTACTATTTTTATAATCTTAGGGTTACATGCAGCCTAGTGATATAATATATAAATATATGGGAAATGAAACTTAAACATTCTTTTTCCCTAATTTGAGTGGGCTAAAAGTAGATTCCTATATATATATATATATATATTTTTTTTTTTTAATTATTATTATCTATCACCATCATTAGCATGAGAGCTTGTGTTCATGTGTCGAATTAAGATTTAAGACCAAGTCACATTTTGTGCCACACATATGAAATAAGCAACTCTTGTATTTAAAATTTTGCAACCACCCAAAATCATTATATGAAATGAAATTTATATGAAAAATAATACAAAATTAATTATATAGAAAAAAAAACGTAAAAACTTGACTTTTCTATGCTTAAAATGAACATAATTCAACTGACATAAATTGAGCTTGTACTATTGAATTAGAAGTTTATATGTAATGAAATTTATATGAAAAATAATACAAAATTAATTATATAGAAAAAAGAACGTAAAAACTTGACTTTTCTATGCTTAAAATGAACATAGTTCAACTGACATAAATTGAGCTTGTACTATTGAATTAGAAGTTTGATTCTTCCACTCTTCATATCATATATAGAGGGGAAAAAAACTTAATTTTTGTATGAGATATTTTTCTTTTAATTTTTTTTAATTGAAAAATAAAATATCAACGCTCATATCACGATAAGAATAATAGTGACAATTTTTCAAGTCTTATTAATGATATAATGAAATTATGTAGGAAAGAACACCGGTTTTGACTATTATTGATTATCATCATCAATGGTTTCTTTTGTATAATATATATAGAGAGAAAAAGTATGTGCTTTTAAATGTTAAATTTAGTCTGGTTAATAAATCTTAAACTTAGTCGTCTTCTTAAAATTTTAAAAATATATTCATATTTAATTGTGTTATTTTATAAAATTGGATAAAACTTAAGTTCAAACTAACGTTAAAAAGAATAATTTTAGATTTTCTTTAGAAAATACAACACTATTATTTATCATCCTAAATTTTGCTAGTGAGCATACTAAGAAAATAAAATAAAATAAAAGTCAAGGATGCCACTTCGACAAAGGAAGGAGGTTTGCAGTTGCATCATTACTAATTTTGAAAAAACAAATGTTAGGTTTTAAATATAATAAAACAAATGAAAAAAAAAAAAAAAAGAAAAAACAAAATTAATATCATCTTCAAAATTAAATTGGAAAGTTCCACATCTACTTAATGCAATACTAACCTCCAACCACAAAATTAAACAGCTGAAAATTGAACACAAATGACCGATAGAAATTTAATTATTATAAATATTAGAACAAATTAAATGTCTATTATATAAATATGTGTAGTGGCTAAAGATCATGCGTCTACTAAAGATACATCCTTAGTCGCCATGAAATGCCACTACCTACTTACCAAATTACGTATAGAGACTTTTTGTGGATATTGTAACACACACATTGGAGAGAAATTCCACTTTCTTTACTTTAGTTTATTTTAAGTTTATTTTATTTAATTTAGTTGTTATAATTACTTTTATATTATTTTATTATTTTAATATTATAATTTTTCGATTTTCGTGCTCCCGTTTTTCTGTTATTTTGCTCCTCAATTTTGCAACACGTTATCAGTACGAGCTCTTGCCGTTTTCCCGTTAAAGGTAGGTTCTGAAGGTATGCCATTTTCTCCTTATTATAATTAGTAAATTAAACGTTGTTTTGCATGTTTAATATATATTAAATTGCTAATATAAATATAATTCTTTGTGATAGTGTTATCATGGAAAATTTTTCAAAAATAGAATTTGCAGCCCTTGACATCAATGGAAATAATTATTTGTCATGGGTGTTTGATGCTGAAATACATCTGGATGCCATGAACCTGGGAGAAACAATTAAGGAAGAAAATGCAACATCCATTCAGGAAAAAGCAAAAGCTATGATTTTCCTTCACCATCATCTTCACGAGGGATTGAAGATGGAATATTTAACAATAAAAGATCCCTGTATCTTGTGGAAAAATTTTAAACAGAGATATGATCATCAGAAAACAGTCATTCTTCCTAAAGCTCGTTCTGAATGAATGCATTTGAGGCTCCAAGATTTCAAATCAGTAAGTGATTACAACTCCACGTTATTTAAAATCAGTTCAAAATTATTGTTGTGCGGAGAGAAAATTACTGATGCGGATATGTTGGAGAAGACATTTTCTACATTTCATGCCTCGAATATGCTCCTGCAGCAGCAATATCGAGAGAAAGGTTTTAAACAATATTCTGAATTAATTTCATGTCTTTTCGTGGCTGAACAAAATAATGAGCTATTAATGAAGAACTATGAATCTCGACCTACTGGAACAACACCATTCCCTAAAGTGAATGCTGTAAATTTTAATAATCGTGGTCGAGGTCGTGGTCGTGGTTGTGACCGTGGCAGAGGAAGAAATAGTTATTATTTTTGTGGTGGTCATTCTAATCATCCAAATTTCAAAAGAATCATCTGAAATGATGATCATAAAGGAAAAGCTCCACAAGATAAAAATTCCAAAGATGATGAGCATAAATGCTTCCGATGCGGGATGACTGGGCACTGGTCTCGTGTTTGTCGTACATCAAAACACCTAGTTAATCTCTATCAAGCTTCCCTGAAGGAAAAAAGGGAAAAATGTGCAAGCAAATTTTGCATACTAGGATAATGATATATTTGACCAATCTAATATAACAAATTTGGATGTGACGGACTTCTTTAAATCTCCTGAAGAGAAAGTCGGCACAAATGATGGCATAGCAAGTGTTTCTTTTGATTTTGAGAATATGTAGAATTGTTTTATCTATCTTTCATTTTTTTTTTTTAGTTCAATCTTGTAATTATCTTTGTTTAAATGAAAAATCATGGACAATTTTCATATATTGAGTGACTCAAAAATTAGGAATGAAGATCTATGTCTAGCAGACTGTGCAACTACACATACAATACTTACAAATAAAAAACATTTTTCCAAATTGACAATGCTGGAAGCAAAAGTCAATACAATATCAGGTTCTGCAAACCTGACCGAAGGATTTGGAAAATCAAATATTATTTTGCCTAGAGTAATAAAATTTACAATTAACAATAATGCATTGTTCTCTAGTCAATCAAAGAGAAATCTATTAAGTTTTAAAGATATACGTTGCAATGGTTATCATATTAAGACTGGTAGGATAAATGAGATAGAATATCTTTATATTATATCTCCTGTCTCACATGAAAAACATATATTGGAAAAATTGTCTGCTTTACAATTTGGCATGACTGGTTGGGTCATCCAGGATCTATAATGACGAGAAAAATCATTGAAAATTCAAATGGACATCCATTGAAGAACTAGAAGATTCTTCAATCTAGTGAATTATTATGTGATGCTTGCTCTCAAGGCAAATTAATAATTAGACCATCACCAGCTAAAATAGGACCGAATCACCTATATTTTTTAAACGAATTCATGGTGATATATGTGGATCTATTAACCCACCAAGTGGACCATTTAAATATTTTGTGATATTAATAGACGCACCCAGTAGATGGTCACACGTGTCCTTATTGTTAAGTGGAAACCTTGCATTTGCAAGATTACTTGCTCAAATAATTAAGTTAAGAGCACAATTTTCTGATATACAATTAAACTATCCGTCTTGATAATGCTAGTGAATTTACATCCCAAACTTTCGATAATTATTGTATGTCAATTGGGATAAATGTTGGATATTCTGTAGCTCATGTTCATACACAAAATGGTTTAGCAGAATCATTTATTAAACGTTTGCAATTAATTGCTAGACCATTACTTATGAGAGCTAAGCTTCCTACATCTGTATGGGAACATGCTATTTTGCATGTTGCGCCACTTGCACGCATTAAGCTAGTAGCTTATATCATAAATACTCACCATTACAATTCACATCTAAGAATTTTTGGATGTGCAGTATATGTTCCAATTGCTCCACCACAACGTACTAAGATGGGTCCTCAAAGGAGGTTAGGAATATACGTTGAATATGATTTCTCATCAATTATTAAATATCTTGAACCCCTAACGGGTGATGTATTTACTGCACGATGTTGATAGTCTTTTTAATTAGACAAATTTTCCTACATTAGGGGGAGGAATTAAGAAGTTGAAAAGGAAATTGCATGGAATGCATCATTAATGTCTCATTTAGATCCTCATACAAATCAATGTGAACTTGAAGTTCAGAAAATAATTCATTTGCAAAATATAGGAAATCAATTACCAGATGCATTTATAGATGCAAAGAAAGTAACTAAATCACATATACGCGTTGCAAATGTTCCGTCGAAAATTGATATCCCAACACAGCAAGTTGTCACTAATGAATTTGGAATACGCCAAAAGCATGGTAGACCAGTGAGTTCCAAAGATAAAAATCCTTGGAAAAGAAAAATAAACGATAATAAAAAAAGACTTGGTTGAGGATGTAAATATCCACGAAGAAACCCTAGACATGACTAGTAATACAATTAGTGAAGAAGGTGAAATACCTAAAGATAATAATGAAATTTCAATAAATTATGTCATGACAGAGAAAAGATGGAACTGAACTCAGGTAATTATTGATAACATTTTTGTATATAATGTTGCACTTGATATTATATCTGAAAATGAGGATCCTGAACCAAAACCTGTTGAAGCAATCGAGGCAGAATTAAACTTACTTTCAAAACACCAAGTTTTTGGACCAGTAGTCCGGACACTAAAAGATGTCAAACCCGTGGGATACAAATGAGTATTTGTGAGAAAAAGAAATGAAAATAATGAGATCACAAGATATAAAGCAAGACTAGTTGCTCAAGGTTTTTCCCAAAGATCTGGTATTCATGATGAGGAAACATATTCTCCAGTGGTGGATGCAATTACATTAAGATATTTAATTGGTCTGATTGTGTATAAAAATTTAGACATGCATCTTATGGATGTTGTCACAGCATATTTATATGGATCTCTTGATAATGACATTTATATGAGAATCCCAAAAGGATTTAAGATACATGAAATACATAAAGCAAGTTCTCGAGAACTATATTCAATAAAATTAAAGAGATCACTATATGGATTAAAACAATCAGGACGAATGTAGTATAATCGCTTGAGTGGATATTTGTTGAAAGAATGATATTAAAATAATCTAATATGTCCATGGGTTTTTTAAAAGAAATTACAATCAGGATTCGCTATTATATCTGTATATGTTGATGACCTAAATATAATTGGAACTCTTGAAGAGCTTTCAAAGATAATAGAATATCTTAAGAAAAAGTTTAAGATGAAAGATCTCGAAAAAAACAAAATTTTGCCTTGGATTGCAAATTGAGCATTTAGCAGACGGGAATTTTTTTCATCAATCAACCTATATAGGAAAAATTTTAAAAAGATTCTATATGGACAAAGCACATCCATTAAACATTTCAATGGAAGTTCGTTCACTAGATGTGAAGAAAAATATATTTCGACCTCAAGATAATAATGAAGAATTTCTTGGTCCTGAAGTATCATATCTTAGTGCAATGGATGCGCTTATGTATCTTACTAATAATACAAGACTAGATATTGCATTTTCTGTAAATTTATTAGCTATATACAGTTCTTCTCCAACAAAAAGACATTTGATGGAATTAAGCATATACTTCGTTATCTCCTAGGAACGATCTATGTGGGTTTGTTTTATTCAAATAAATCAAATTTTGACTTAGTTGGTTATGCAGATCATGGATATTTATCTGATCCAAACAAAGCTAGATCTCAAACAAGTTATCTGTTCACTTGTGGAGGAACTGCTATATCTTGACGATTAGTGAAACAGACCATAACAGCTACTTCCTCAAATCATGCTGAAATTCTTGCAATCCATGAAGCTAGTAGAGAATGTTTATGGCTAAGATCAATAACTCAACACATTCGTGAAACATGTGACTTTTCTTCTAGTAAAAATCCTCCAACAACATTATACGAAGACAACACAGCATGTATAGCCCAAATCAAAGGAGGATATATTAAAGGAGATAAAACAAAACATATTTCACCAAAGTTTTTCTACACTCATGATCTTGAAGAAAATGGCGACATCACTGTATAACAAATTTGTTCGAAGGATAACTTGGCAGACTTATTTACAAAATCATTACCAACCGCAACTTTTGAAAAATTGGTGCAAAACATTGAAATGCGGCGACTCAGAGATCTCAAATGATGTTCCTATGAGGGGGAGCAAATGTATTGTATTCTTTTAGTAGTATTAGATTATATGAAATATGTACTTTTTTTCCTTCACTAGAATTTTTTCCCATTGGGTTTTTTTCTTAGTAAGGTTTTAACGAGACATATTATATATATATATATATGATGGGCATCTAAGGGAGAGTATTATAAATATTAGAACAAATTAGATGTCCATTATATAAATATGCTTAGTGGCTAAAGGTCATGTGTCTACTAAAGACACATCCTTAGTGGCCATGAAATGCTACTACCTACTTGCCAAATTGCCTATAAATAGAGACTTTTTGTGGATATTGTAACACACACATTGGAGAGAAAATAAGAGAAAAGATTGATGTTGAGAAATTTCATAAAATTCCACTTTCTTTATTTTAGTTTATTTTAAGTTTATTTTATTTAATTTAGCTGTTTTAATTACTTTTATACTATTTAATTATTTAATTATTTTAATATTATAATTTTTCAATTTTCGTGCTCCCGTTTTTCTGTCATTTTGCTCTCCTCAATTTTACAACATATTACTTTTTTCCACAAATTATAATTTAACATTAAATGTCATTTATTTTTTATTTTCTAAAATTGAGCTTATACACACTATTTTTATTTATAAATTTTTTGTTTTGATATCTAATTTGTAGTGAGTTCTCAAAATTTGAGTCCTGTTTTAATCACTAAAAGTTTGTTATTTTAGACCTTATTTGACAACTATTTAATTTTTTGTTTTTGAAAATTAAGCATATAAACGTTCCTTCTAACTTTAAATTTATTGATTTGTGTTAACTACTTTTTACTCATATTTCTAAAAACTCAGCCAAAAATTGAAAACTATTAAAACCTTGTATTTTGTTTTTGAAATTTGCAATTCAACTCTTGTATTTAATAAAAATGAAAATCATAGCAAAAAATTGAGAGGAAGTATACTTAATTTTTAAAAACTAAAAACCAAAAAATAAAAAACAGAATTGTTGAAGTTCTGAATTGGCTATTTTTATTTAAGAGTGTCAGGGTGCTTTCTTTGCTTTGTGTGTTGGTTGTCTCAGAAAATGTCTCACCGGATGTCTATTGGGTTGTTGATTCTGCAAAATTAATCTTTCCTTTTCAGGGATATCTTATGACCTTATTATCTTATGGATATTTTCCTTATCTATGTTGTGTCTTATTTGAATCGGGTATTTTTCCCTTTTCCGTTGTGCCTATTTAAGGGTATGTAATTGTTTTGCTAGGATTGCCACTTTTGATTATTAAGTAAGTGCTTGTGTTCATTGTCTATGGTCGAAGAACAAATCATCTCTTGTGTTTAAAAGAGTTTGTGCAACGAGACCTCTAACTCATCATGTGTGGCATTGTTGCTTGAGAGAAAATCTCATACTTTGGGGGAGCCTAAGTGATCATTCACTAATATTCATAAACTTAGGGGAAGACTAACCGTTCCATTGAGAAAGAAGTCTCACATCTAGGAGGAGCCTAGGTGGTCAATAACAAGTTAGGCTCTACGTGTGTCACTATATTTATCTTGCTCTAGCACATTGCCTCTCTAACATAGGTGGTATATATCACTGAACTAGGTTACCAAACTCTGTATGTTTCTCTCCTACTTTATTTCTGCACTTTATTTCTTGTTATTGTGATTGTCAGGATCTTCTATTCAATACTTGTGTTTTGAATGACGGATCACCTTAATTTTAGAAATGGTTGCTAAACATCGTTTTAGTGACTTGTTTTTGGAATTTAAAATTTAGTTGAGAGTACAAATTTTTAAAAAGCTACATAATTATCCACTAAAATATTTTGATTTGTTTAAGCCATCGGATACAATTGTTTTGTTCTTATTTGGTCGATTTTAGTGAAGAGCTCTTTATTAAGAAGAGACGTTTAGAATCAAAATGAGCATAACCTTTGTCATTCCATTCCCCATATTGTAAAGGAAGATTAGACATTAAGAAAATAAAGAAACTCTTGAGTACAACTACAACATCACCTATTTGTTTTTATTAAGCAAAGCAACCAGCCTTTCTGTTTTATTTATTTGTAAGTAATGAAAAAGAGCATGAACAATGACTTCTGACCTCACTATCATAAAACTAACATAAATTAAATTTAAATTTTATGTCACCCTCTAAATTCTTATAAACAAAACGTTTTAGACGTGTTATCCGACCCGTGTTAATTTTAGCTTCAACCTAAACCTAATCAAAATTTATGATAATAAAAAAAATTGTATAATCCAAAGGTTTGATCAGTTTCATCTCATCTAGTAAACAACTATAGGTCATATTTTTTAAAATAATTTAAATAGAGTTGTTTTCAAATATAGCAAAATGAGCCAAAATATTTATAAATATAGAAAAATCTCACTTCTAACGTTCAGTGATAAAAGTCTATCATAGTCTTTCAGTGATAAAAGTCTATCATAGTCTTTCAGTGATAGACAGTAAAATTTTTCTATATTTTTAAATATATTAATACTTTTTCAATATATAATAATTTCCTTTTACATTATTCATGAAGTATTAAATATAAATTAATGACAAATTGAAAAAAAAAAAATCAATTTTTACTAGTAACTAAAGTTATCTGTACTACATTTTCTATTTCATCAAATTGGACAAAGTGATCTTAGAGTTGAATGTTGCATTTTCTACCGTCTATTCAATTTCTATCAATTAGTCTGCTAATTTTAACAAAATAATGATAATAGTATAAATCATGTAAAAATCATAATAAACTCACTAATTTTAACAAAATAATGATAATAGTATAAATCATGTAAAAATCATAATAAACTCACTAATTTCAATAATATCAAGTGTTATAAAATTTTGAGTTTGAACAATGTACGACTTAGCCATTAATAACTTTGTCAAAACTCATAGGTTTTAACAAAAATTTAGCTCTATTATCATTCTTCTTTCAAATCTTATGGATTTTGTACTGATGTCCGTAAAAGCGTATATGAATACTTTTTTTATAAAAAAAAATTAAAAAAAGAAATTAGTGGATAAAAATTACATCACATCTTGAAGTTGAAGTGAAAATTGCAATATTTATCAAAATTTAGGGTGTGATTTGATAAAATTGAAACGTAAAATAAAAGATGGTACAAACTAAAATATAAAATCAAAGTGTTAGAAAATCAATTTTATATAGCCCTCCTAAGTTCTAGATTGGCCACTACAAAAGGATGTTTCTAGATTTTAAAATCATGTGATTTATTGTTTAATTTGGTTGATCAAAATGTGAGGTAAGATTTTCCAAAATCATATGCACCATGAATTTCATAGGATTTTATGTCAGATATATAATAATTAATCCATTAGTTACATAAGATTTGATTTCTTTAAACTAATTAAAACATTATTCTTCATGTTCTTGAGTGAACATACTGATTAAAAGACACCCTTTCAAAAGACGAGGAGCCATGAAAGATGAGAAGCCAATTGAAAAAAAGCTGATGAGAAAGTAATGAAAGAGCTCTTTCTTATTGTAGGTAGCCAAATTCTTCCATAGATAAATTTTAAATTACATTTGGCTTTGATGACTACACAAATCTCATGTTTCAATATAAAATCTAAGCTAAGCTATAAATTTTCGTACACAAAAATGAACAATTAATAAAAATAAAAATAAAAAGAGAAAGGGTAGAGAACAAAAAATTAAGAATGCATGTCTTTATTATCAACATACTAAAGATAAAATGTAAGAAGAGAGAGTCGAAGAGTTGCATGAAAAAACCTTACGTCGTGGTTATTTAAGTTATTTTGAAATCTGTATTGAAATGTGTATATAAATTTCATTGTTGTTATTTAACTTGTGCTTAGAATATAGGACTTGAATTTAAAATAGTGGAAACCTTTAAGATGAGACTTCCTAAAGTGTGAAAATGGTGAAAAAATCATTTTTGCAATAATAATTGCTGGGTGTGAGTTTTATATTTGGCATGCCCTTGTAATAATTAGCGGATATGAATTTATTTAATTTTTATAATTTTTATATCTTAAATATACAGCGGTGTAAGATTGTCAACTACATTGTGACAACCAATATTCGAAATATTGATGTCTATGGAAATATCGAGATCCCGATTTTATGGAAATATCGTTATCAATGCAAATTTCTAAAAAATTTTATAGAAATTGATGAAAATTATTGTAAATAATTAATGAAACTTTGATTGTAACTTAATTTACTATGATTGGCCAATTTTTAATCATCATTTCAATAGAGTAAGATATATAGATGTATATGTAAATATCTATATAAATGTCGATGTAAGAGTAGAAATTTAAAAAAGAAATTGAAAATTAATTACAAAATATAAAATTGAAATATATGAAATATTTGCGTACAAAATCATTTTAAATTGTTTATTATAAAATGAAGTGGATGCAAAAATTATAGCATTAAACTTACATTACATAACATAATAAGGATACAAAAATCATAACATCAAACATAAGAGGGACACAAAAAGCATAACATTAAACATAAGACAGCATAATGAAAAAAGAAGTAAGAAAAAGAACACTCTACAAATAGATAGTGTGAGAGAAATTGAAAGGAATATTAGAGAACTTGAAATTTGAAAGTAGTGTGTAAGAAGTGATTTGGTTATGATAAATTATGAGTTTTTATTTTATTTTTTCGAAGTCTTTTCTTCGAAAATAAAAACTTTTGATGGTATAAGTAGCAAAACTCTTCCATTTAAGTTTGAGGTGAAATGACCTAAACATTCAATGGAATAAAAGGTTTGAATGAAGTTAAAAATAAATATGTAGTTTTTTGAAAATAAAAATTTTGGATGGTAAAAGAAACAAAAATCACATCAATTTAATTTTGAAGTGAAATTATATATTGACAAATGGAATTCTACAATTCATGTAATTGAGATAAGACCATAAAACTTAAAAAATCACATTGAGTGAGATAAGACCATAAAACTTAAAAAATCACATTGAGTTGGCATAGCTAATTGGTAAAAAATAATTTAAAAAAAAAACAAGAAATGAAGAAAATTTGAAATTCTCTCCTATCGAAATTTCGAGCTCGTAAAAATTTCGAAATTTCGATCGAAATTTTCAACTATGGTGACAACCTTCCAAATAATTTTTAATATGAGATAATGAGAATAACATTTTACTTCTCTTCCTAAAGAACAATATCAATATTTAGATTCCTAGCATTAAATGCTAGGACCCACACAACAACTAAGGTCCAAGGGTGTATTGGTTTGACTTTTAAAATTTGGAACAATTCAAAATTTCTTTTCCAGGAAATAAATTATTTGAGGAAACATTTGAATTTAAATTCTAAGAAAAGTGCTTTTGAGGGTTGAATTGCGAATTCCTTCTAAATTTTCATAATATATAACAATGACTAAATACTCTCACACAACTTTACTTCACTACTTCACTTCCCCATGGCATGTGCTATCTTACTATCATTGCCACCTACTGTAGGCAACAAATCACTGCCAATTCACCACCAGCGAACACTCCACAAACCACATGTCATATTGTCTTAAATGCAAATTTGAAGTTATGAATAAGTTATTAGTTTTTCTTTATAGTAATTTGACATTTGTAAAAAAAAAAAAAATATATATATATATATATATATAATTAATTGAGGTAGAGCAAACCAAACATACTTTTGTACAAAACACTTTAACCAAACATAGAATACCAAACATAGAATGCTTTAATTCTAAACCATAGGCAGTTTTCAAAAACAGTTTTTTCCCAAACAATCTAAATAGCCTTAAGATAATATACTCGTCATTGGATATTCGGAAAGAAAGAAGAAGAGTTATACTATAAAAGCTTTAAACATTTCAAGTAATAATTAACAACTAAGATTGCCCATAGGCAGCCACACCAAAATGGTGTTTTTGAATATGTATATGTAGTTATATATGTACCTTTCCAATGAAAGAAAACATAATCAAAACAACAAAATAGATCATTCAAAATGGCCTCCATCTGCTAAGCTCCAAAGAACTGAAGATGGTTCACTAGATCAAACCAAAGACATAAAAGCTACAGCAAAGAGATGCCACAAATAACCACCACTGCATAAACACTAAAATCAATGAAAATAGCACGAAAAGCTTGGTAAAAGACCAAACCTCTCTCCAAAACTTTCACAGCTGCATCCCAGTTATGTCCATCAGCTTCCTTCATTTTCTCGCATTCTTCCTCTGCCTCCCCACTGTCTTTCTGTCTTTCAGCCAACATTCTCGCCACCACGATCGTTGCATCAGTGAGAAGTAGAATGTAAAGAGGCTTTGAGGCCACCACACTCTCCGACCTCACCATGTTCCTAATTATGAAAAGCGGGTGATCAACGTGTAATAGAACGGCCAAAGATGCGATGATCAGTGAACAGAAAACTCGTGTGGTTTGAGAAGCTAAAATGCAGGCATTTAGTCGTTTTGAAGTAAAGAGTTTAGGCTTTGAAGGCTGTGTTTTTGAAAGTATCCCCTTATCAATGGAGGCCTTCTTAACCATTGATAAGGCAGATGGAGTTGATACCATTTCAGTGTGTACTTCTCCTATGGGGTCAAGTTTTTGATGGTTGATTTGGAATCCTATGGCAGCAATTTTTTCTTCTTGAGCTTCATTCATGGACATATGCTTCAGTAAAGGGGTAGCCTTTACATCTTTAGGCTTGGGAATAGCTACAAAACGAACGAAAGTAAATGAGTTGTTTCCTGTAAAACTACAAGTGAAACAGATTGTGTGGTTTCGATATAATTGTCCGTATTTGACCAAACACAGCTCCTCATTTCAAAAAAGTTAGATTAAGTGATAGAAATTATTCTCATTCCCATTTAAATACCAACATTCAACTCCTTTCACAATCAATGCGAGATAATTCTACCATCTCTCATACATCAATCATAATCTCAATTCGTTTTGTTACCACTTATTGTCAAATGAGATTTTCTCATCACAAAAATTAATCCACATAAACCATGTTATCGATCTCCTCGATGAGGAAAACAACCCATAAATCATAATCAGACACATTGTTAGAAAAGATTCAAACAAGAACCAATAACCAACGATAGAGCTATTACGTTGTTATTGATTTATTTTTAATCATTGTGCATTAAGATCCATAATGATCAAACAGCAGAGAAGAAACTAATGTTTAATACCTTGCTTTTAAAATGTCATCTCTCTTATTATTGTTCTTTCCAACTTCAGAGATGCTCGAATATACAATTATTAGCAAACCAAAATCCGATCAATATACGCACACTTGTAACGCAGAAATTATGGTTATGTGATTCTCTTACAATCTATCTCAATTGTCTGAAATATGATTATCACAGTTAAACAAGTAAATATAATTTCGACCTGATAATCAAGCAATAATCATAGTTAGCATCTATGAGGCTCATTTGATTAATCTCTCGATGCCTCAGTAGTCAGACATACAACGATTTGAATCTAGATGAGCAATATAATGTATGTTCTAAATCAATTCATCCAATGCTATGCATTTCCAAATCCTAACATTTCCTACACGTAGGTTATACAATGTAGACAGCAAGAATTGATCTCCAATACGTCAATGGATGTGAAAGTAAAACTAAGGAAAAACTGGAAAAGGAATCAATAAAATTAAAATTAGCTTGTAAATCAGAATTAGATGGAAGTTATAAATCGGGGCATATACAACGAGGAAAAAGAAAGCTAAGGTGGAAGTGCGATTGAGACGGAAGAAAAACAGAGAAGGTCGGGGAAGAGAAAAAGAAGAATACCGTGGATGTGAGGGAGAGGAATGGAATCAGGATTCTTGTGGAGCTCCTTGGAGAAGAAGGAAGGGGAGATTCCGGTGTGAGAATGGCCGCGTTGGTGAGTTTGATGGTAAAGAAACGGAGAGGGTGAAGATGGAGAAGGCGGTGGCGATGGAGGGAGATTACGTAAGCGGCCGGTGATGAGAGCCATTCGATCCATTTCTCTGCTCATAATTCTTCTTCTTCGCTCCGTTCTGTTATCGGTCTTCGTCGCCATTTCCATCGTTCTTTTTGCGTTTTTCTGATCTCTCTTTTTTTTCTTCCGTTTCCTCTCTCTATTGGGAGTGTTTTCGTCTGGTATTTCCGTTATAAAAACTCAACACACACACTTGATACTTGCGACGATGAAAGTCGTGACGTGACGGCGTCGTTTTCAATTGCGGGATAAATGGATCTTTGGGCCGTGCTTTCAATTTCAAAGGCCCACTACTTACTTTCTCATTCCATTTTTGGTTTTATTTATTTATTTATTTATTTTTGGACAAATTGCAAAAACTACCCCTAAAGTAGGATAGTAGTAGTTGCAATTATATCCTTAAACTTTCAATTTAAAAAATTGAGCCCTCAAATTTGTATAAGTATTAAAATTGGGTCAAATTAGACTTTCAAGTCCAAACTTACGTAACTGTATAAATTGTAACATTGTATAAATTTAGGGTTCCAATTTTTATTCAATTTCTACAACTATTGTAAGCTTGAGGGTCCAATTTTAGCACTCGTAAAAGTTTAGGGACCAAATTTTTACAATTGAAAGTTTGAGGGGTATAATTTTCATACTTTTGGAGATGATTTTTGCGACTTTCCCTTTGTTTTTTTTTTAAAAAATACCCTTCTTGTCTTAGGTTTTGGGTTTAGTTTCATTTGGTCCTTAGATTTCAAAATGTTACACATTTAATTCTTTAAGTTGAAGTTTGGTTTCAATTTAGTCTCTAAGTTTCAAAATGTTATAATTTTATCCTTGATATTTGAGTTTCATTTCAAGTTGGTCCCTAGGTTTAAAAATTTAAACTTTTAACCTCGATTTTTCACTAAATATTAATTTCTAGTCTTTATTGTTAATATCTATTAGTTAATTTTGAAGAATTAAAAGAATTATAGTTGATTAAGTTTTACTATTTTTCATCACTGTTTAAATTAAATTTGAATTTCACTCCATAATTATTTTAAATTAATTAATAGACATTGACTTCAATGGCTAAAAGTAAGTATCTAATGAAAAATCAAGAGATCAAACTTTATACAACATCCAGGGGCTATAAGGGAAAAAATTTTAGATACTCATTTTGCCAAAATTTTAGTAAATTTCTATGTTATCCTTAGTCGACAAGATGTGCCTTTTCGAGTGTGGATGCAAATTCAAAGGAAAATAAAAAATGATATTTTTAATTTTCGTTTTACAAAATATATTTATATATTTCAAAATTAAAATCTTTAGTTACATAGGTGTGTAATTGTTGTTCGCGCAAAGTAACTCTCTTTTAATGTACGCATTTGATGACCATCAACATATGCTATTTATGTCAATTGGATATATTTGTTCGGATGGTCGTAGTTACACATTCAAGAGACATTTTCTATCACATATATGTGTGAAATACATATATAAAAGAAAGAAATTGAAATGTGATTATGTTCTTAAATAAAAAAAAACATATAATTAAAACTTAAAAAAAAAAAGTACAAAGAGATAACTTCCGAAGTAAAGTGTATATATATATATATAAATGGAAACTTGCATGGTAAACATGTGCATAAATTAATTATGAATCTTGAATTTTTACTTAAAAGTTGAAATAAAAATTTCAAGACAATTAAAAAAAATTAGATTACTAAACTCCAAAAGAAAGAATTGATATTATATTGGTTTTAAAAATTAAATATACTTTTAATTTTTTCAATTATACTGTATTGAAACTTTTTTCATAAATTATATGATATAAAAAATTTTTCATAAATTTAATGGTTAAAAAATTCAAAAATATTTTAGTTACGACAAAATGATATTTAAACCAAAATTAAATACTTTCCAGTTACTTTAAATTAAAATTACAAGATTTTACAAACTATAGAAGAGAATTTTTATTTTCTTATTTACTTTTTTTTCATAAAATTTTATTTTGTCATTTTTCAGTTGTAATTACTCAAATAGTTATTAAAAAAACAATTTGCTTTTACTATACTAAATAGAAGAATTTGTTTATGAAAAAAATGATAATAATTTAATATGAAAATATAAAAATAGAAATATAATGTTTTATTTATTTCGTGTTAGAAAATCACTATATTTTAAAACTTTTAATAAAAATTAGAAAATTTTATTATGCAGGTAAAATTAAGAGGAAGAAGACGGCGACTCCTCCTCAATTTTAAGCTTCAATTTGGACTTTAAATTTTTAATTTCATTTCCTCCAATTCGCCTACATTTAACGGAGAATAGTATAACAATCTTCCTATCAACCTCGTCCTTCCAACTTAAAAACAATTTCTCAAATAATATTATATGGCTTAATAACTTTTTATATATTTTTTAGAGGAAATATATTAGAACAAAAAGGAACTAGATGATAAAAATTAAAAAATAATAATAATAATAAAAAAAAAAAAAAGCTAAGTCTCCGTTGATACGAAAGTATGAGCAACTTGATTGAAAACTCTATTACAAAAAGAAACCCTCGTAACATTCACCTAATTAAGGAGTGAGGAGAAGAATATCCTTGGCAACATTCGGTGTCTCAAATAAATCTATACAAAGAATCCAACTCGGGAAAAACAAAATTTCAAATATGTCATTGATTCACCTCAAGCCTTCCTTCAAAAGCTTTGATCCAACCACTCCCAGTGATTGACCTTGAAGCATGTCCCCAATTGAAGACCCTCCAGAGTCATGGGTATTCCAATTGAACCACTTGTGCTTCAACTCGCTTCAATTGAGGATCCAGCAGCTAGCCAAAGGGGAACACCCATTTCTCCATACACTCAATTGGCAACCTATTTCAATCCATCTTAACGACACACGACTAACAATTCAACAATATTAAAAATAAATAATTTATTATATGACAATCAAAGTTTAAGTAATTGATTCTTGAGCTACAAAAAAATATTGGTGTCATCAAAGATGTAAGTCCACCGTAAAAAAGAAAAAAAAAAAAAAAAAAAAAAAAAAAAAACTATTTTCATTGAAATGATTTCACTAAAATTATTTTCTAACATAATCCTATAATAATTAATCATGATATTGTTTAATGTTCACAGTCTGCCACTACTAATGCCTTTATCAATAAAAAAAAAGAACTATAAAATAAAAAAGTCTAACTTGTTGTCATTTATGAAATCCTTTTCAAATAAAACCCCAATCTTATTCAAATTTCCAAGTTTTCCCCCAAAAGACCCGCTTCTTATGATTTTATACCAAACACAAACCAACAAAAGAAAAATTAATAGACAAGATGATTTTAATTCTCTAACTATGTATTCCTTGATTTTTTGAAGATTAATACAAAAGTCATTGTATTAAAATGAAATCAAACCACGTCTAATAAAGTGAACGTAGTTCAATTAGCATATAAGTGTATTAACGACCAAAATATCTATGTTCAAATCTACTGCCTTATTATACTAAAACAAAAAATTGAATTCCACTTCAATTCTCTTTTTCCTTATTTATTTATTATTCTATAAATAAAAATTATTGATTATGCACATTCAAGATTTAAAATAAAGAGATGGATATTTTAATTAATTAACAGCTTACATTATCAATTATCATTTAAATATTGTGCATTTTTAATTAAAATATGAAATCCAAAACCTTTAAATTAATAATCTAATTATCATAAACTATGAAAAAGAGAAAGCAAATTTTTTAAAAAAATGCATGTCTCCATCTCTAGATCCCTAATGATTTCATAGCATAATTCTTTGTCCCACTGATGGGGTCCACTACAAATTTTCCAAAACTTGAAGGAAGCTATTTTCTTAACATAAACAAATAAAGACAAATTGTAATGAGAAAGAAAAAATATAAAGATAGTAGCAAATCTAACTATAGGGCTATTCGAGGCAGAGTTAAGATATGATGTCTAGAGATATAATGTCTCTGAAATTTATATGGGTATGTTTTGTTTTTTTTTTTTTTTACATAAATAATATATTTTTAAGATGATTATTTTTATTTGGAAACTTTTTTATTTAATAATTCTACATATACTTTATTTAATGTCTCTATACTTCATCTTGTTTTTTAAGCATACATGTATTGTCGAGAGTTTTGGAAAATGAGATTTAGGGTTTACTTTGAATCATGCTTTCAAATCTTTTTTTATTTAACCAATTATTTTACAAATTTGTGTATGTGACATTTCTAGTTAATTCATTTTTATTTTAACACTTTTAATTAAAAAAAAAGTTTTTGAAATAAATATACTCATGTGTTTGACAATTTGTATATAAAAACATTATTGATCTTATTAATGCTAAAGTAAATAATGATTATAAAATACTATGAACTAATAAAAAAATGAAGAATTCAACATTTTGAAAACTTACATACTTTTGTATCAACATGTGTTTTTCTTGACAATTTTGTGCAACAATTTAAATATAAACATTTATTGACGTTTTGTATTTATTTTTAAATTAATAGTTATTTTTAATCTTTAAATTAAGGTTTTATTGATGGCTTTATGTCACAAACATTAAAAAAAAAAAAAAAAAAAAAAAAAAAAAAAACTCGGGCGTCAACAAAACTTGTAATATGCATAATTTAAAATAATGGTCATTGAAGTTAGTGGAATGGTCGTCGTCGAAGGTCACCAGGGTTGCCCATCAACATTAGTGGTTGGATGTTGCCAAAGTTGCCTATCAGAGGTGGTCGTCGAAGTTGCTTGTCAACAATGATGGTTAGATATTGTCGAAATTGGTTGTCGAAGGTGGTCACTAAAATTGGTCTTCGGAGGTGGTTGCTTGTGATGAAGGTTGAGTGCACTATTGGTGGACATAGCATAAAATATCGGTGACATACAATGTTAGCCTCCTAAACGATAAGTTGAATTCATATCTCAACCCATCTCCTCACTCCAAATACTCCTGTGATTTTCTAAATATGCGAATACAGCACAACTTTAAATTTAAATTTGATTTCCATTATTATTCTAACTTTACTATTATTTGAAGATAGATTTGAAATAATAAAAAACAAAAAACAAAAGTCATGTGTGTTGTGTGTGTAAATTTAAAATATAATTTTTTTTATAATCGGGGGGGGGGCGGGGAATAAAAAATCCATTCTGGCAACCATTAATGGAATACCACTTTTTAAGCTTCAACTACGGTGAAATTTTCAAACAAAAAATGACTTGATTTTCTATTGGGTCTTCGATATATTTACTTACTTTTACATTCTTCACTACTATCACGAAACAATGATTTGACATTAACAAAGTTTAGTAAGACATTCTCTCAATGTCTTTTACTATTGACCATTAGACAAAACATGATGATATAACCATCACATTCACAAGCAACCAAGTTGGTAACTTTGTAAGAGGTGCACTTTTGCTGTACCTTGCTATTTCTTTTCCTTTCTTCTTTTTCTTTTTCTTTTTTTTTTCCTTTTTTAATATTATATATATAAGATAACTATTAGATATTTATTACCAAAAGGTTCTCAAAAGAAAGGAAGATGAATTAATAAAAAGAACTTTTAGTTTCTGGGCCCAAAGTTCAAGAAAAATAAATCATTAAAAGTGACGCATATTATTATAATAAATAGCCCATATCCACCATTACACTTGTATATATATTTAATCAAAAGTGCTTCCGAGTTTCTCATTAACACGACTAATGAATAATTCAATCATATTTATAGTGTTTGAATTGTAAAAGGTATTTAATAAATCTCTAAACTTTCAATTTTGTATTCGATTTATTTTAAAAATTTAGGGACTAAACTAGTACGAAAATAATATATAAAACAACAGGTCAGGAATATAAGTACACTTGAAATTAGTCAAATTCTTAAGCTGTATAAATTTGACTCTTTGTGCCTGCAGTCCTACGCAACTTACACATGCATGGTTGCAGACATTATAAATGTCTGTGTTGTTCCCGTTATTAAAGTAGTAGGCGGCCCACACAAACAAGAAATGTTCGGCATTATTTGGATTCATATGAATTCAATACAGGTACAGATTTTTGGTGGACTTCATTGGAGAATGGAGAGAGACGCAATTCACCGTGTACAGATAACCTATCTTTGTATCTTCTGTTGTCTCTTTCTTACCAAAACAATTCAATTTCCAATAGCTCAGTTACTTTTCAGTCCTGGAATAATTAAAACAGCCCCTTATCAGAATTTCTCGCTCTGCTGCTTAAATTACTCCTCAGCTTTGGGATAATTCATTTCATATAGCTCCTTAACACAATCTTCTGTCTTCCTCTCTCTCTCTCTCTCTCTCTCTCTCTCTTTTCCCTTAAACTTACTCCTCAGTCATGGGATGATTCAAACGGCTCCTTATCGACAAAAGTTTTACTACTAAGTTACTAACTCCGTCTGCTTACACTATACATTTTTTTTTATAAACAAATCTTTAATGCAACTAAGAGTCTACATCGTTTTTAAATGATCCTAACATGACTAACAATTGGAAGAACTAAGGTCACGTTTACCCTTGGTGCAAAGTAATCCATAATGGGTAATCTAAGAAGTTGGCCTAGTTGATTACGTTTGTTGTTGTGTTTCTTGTATTCCATAACCGTAATGAACTATGGGATCTGCCTCCAAATCTGTAATCAAAACACACAATCTGATTGAGAAACGGAGGGTGCTCAATCTGGTTGTGTTTGAAAATTACGTAGGACCCCCACTATCTTTTCGTTATAGATACTGTTACTTTAACCGTGTCAAAATTATGAATCTGTCACATTTGCTATTACCTTTACCATTACCGTTGCAATTAGGGTCAAATGGTAACAGTAACAGTAAATGTAACATAATCGTAATTCTAAGTAAACGCAATCAGAAGCAATCCAATTACGTTTGCGATTCCATGCCCATTACGATTAATCCATCAATAGAATTCCAATACCATTACACCAATTTTCTTTACAGATTGGAAAAGTGACCTAATATCAATATCAATGCTCTTGTTGAAAATAACCAAGCAATACCCTTCCCCTCTCGCCCCAGCCCGCCCGTACTCTTTCTCTCTTCAATAATTCAATTTTCAAATGTGGCATCTTACTAGAATCTTCTCTATGTATCTGCCTAGAATCATCCAAGTAGCATGTTACCAGAATCCTCTCTCCCTCTCATGTGCATTCTCGACAACTTGACAGTCTTAATCTGGTCCACAGCAACAAAGGGTCCCCTCTGCCCCCACTTCCTTCTTCCCCATTTCTCTCTCACTTGGATTCTCCATTATTGCATCCTTACAATGGCTCAAGAGATGGGGTCATAGGAAAACTTTGAGTCAGATCCCAACTGGGTTTTCATCACATGGATAACTAAAGTGAGCTTGTTTAGGTCTATGGAAGTCCAGAAGCTTATCTAACTAGAATAGGCACAAATGATTGAGAGTGAGAAGAAGTCTCATCCATTCCAAAAAGTTTGATGTCTTGCGAATAAGTGGGAACTTCCTTTAAATGTTGATCAACTCCATAGATGTTTTTTTCACATTACTCTTTCACTTGCTACTGCTTATACGGCCTCTCTGACTCTTCAATTTCAGATTTTTCCCTTGCCTTATTCAGAAGGATCAGCTGGCAATTAATGGAGGGGGCAAAGCTTGGGTCTAAATTGAGAGACTATACCAGTTTCGGCCTCTACCGTTCCTACAGTTTCAATGAGATATGATTTCGAGAGCTAAATTTAGGTTTATCGAGCAGGCAACAATAACAAGTTACAACAGAGTTTACCCATGTTCCTTACTTGGATCATACAGAAGAAATTAGCCAGAACATCTCATTCTTTACCTGAACATTTAACTTGCGTCGAAGTATCAAAACCAATACTCACTAGAAAGTAATGAAATCTGCATAAGCAAACAACCAACAACTTTGAGGACAAATCACTTAAATGTAGCTTATTCTGCTAATTGAATCAATATCCCCAGATAAACATGAATTCTCGATGATGCAACTGAGAAATTACAGGGTTTAATCTAATATCATCGCAGATATAGCAGATAAAGATAGCAATTAGAAGAATGAACAACGTAAATGCAAACAGAATTAAAGAAAAAACTCAGAGAGAGAGAGAAAGAGAGAAAGGGCTTACAATCGGAAAATCAAGAGAAGACTGGCGAGTCATTTTTTCCTCTTCGAGGAGCGATAGAGCAATTAACCTCCCCGAGCAGTGAATTGGAGCGGTAGTTGGTGTTGTGCCGAACGAAAGCCGGAAAACAGTGACGACGGAGAAGCGGAGGCAGAAAGGAAATAGAGAACACAGACGTCACAGAGCTTTGTAACGCCCTTAAGATCTCAATTCTCAGGTCTGGTTCGCCATAAGGAGCGACGGCGGAGAAGTAGAAAGGAAATAGCCACGTCGGAACCCTACGCCCATGAATCGAGGGGCCAAAGCGGTTGCGATGACGACAAACCTGAATTAAAAATCCGACGGTAGTAATTTAAAACGCAGATGGTTTTTGGATTCCTTGGACGATCACGATTCCCTTTCCCGCAGATCCAAAAAGGTGTAATAAGATTCTCTTTTTCTTGAACTAACCAAAAAATAAAGAAAAAGATATATGTACTCTTTTTTTAAATGATTTTTTTTTCCTCGGGGAAAAAATTTGAAACGATACGTTCATCTGACTTTATAAGTTATCACATTAAAAGTATTATTTGTTGAATATATTTTCTTTTTGGGAAATACGTAGAATAAAAAAATGTTTTTACCTAAAATATCAGTTTGGTAAACTCTAATTTAAAGATTTTTAGAAGTATATAGATTAAATTTTTTATGTTAACTATATTAAGAAATTGTGTGGAGGCAAATCTCAAAAGAATACCACAATTTTTAACAAAATCCATATTTCGGTATTCTTTTTATATTTGAAAAAAAAAATTAAAAAGTTGCAATTAATGTAATTATAGTATTCATTTAAATGCATTAAATCCCAGATAAAAAGATATTGATACACTATCCTTAAGAAAATGACATTGATATTTGATACACACCTATTAAGATATTGCATTGGAATTGGAAATTTAATATATTTTGGGTTTTTACAAGATGGCGAGTGGAAGATCCAACCTCAGATTTTGGAGTTGGTATTACAAATTTATAATATAGGCTAGAAAAGAAAATAATATTAAAAGTAATCGCAATTCGAAGAATATTGTTGGGAGATTATCAAAAAGAGAATTAAAAAAAGAAAAGAAAAAGAAAAGACGTGGGGACCACGCGAATTTAAGGAAATTGAAAATGGAAAAAATAGAAAAAAAGAGAAAATTTTGTTGCAGGACTGAAAATAAAAAACCACTGGGCGTACTAGTCTGGCAAGTTTGAAACAAGTGGAAGGAAAAATGAGGTGGTTTAGTTAAACAAGGCGGGGCCCACAAAGCCGGGTAAAATGGATACCGACACGGATCTGTCACGTGCTCAACCAATTGGGTGGGTGGGTGAATGGGTTAATATTCGATACCGGAAATTCCACGTGCCCCTTTTCTGTCCGACCTTGGTTTCTTATAACTATTTTTTATTTTTTTAAAAGAATACGTAAATCAAAATTTGTTTGATAATAAATGTTTTTTTTTTAAAAAAAAAAAAAAGACTTTTCCTCGTTTTTGTACTCATGGGTTTTATTTTTAACAATATGTATGGGGGAGAAATCGAACATCTAACTCTAAAGTCGATAATACAAGATTATGTTAACTTGAATAAACCGACTAACTGGAGTTTGAATAAAGTAGAAATAAAATTAAAATCCTTTTTAATATTGAAAGATAAAGTAAATCGTTTAAAACAAACGCCAAAACTTTCGTGTCTACGTGATATATCTATCACAGTAAATTTTTTTCTATATTTATAAATATAATTTTATAGAAATGTCCATAAGAATAGAAATTTTTAGAAAGTTAATAAAATGAAAAAGAAAATTATATTTTATACTTTATTAATAGGTTAATTCTTATTATTTTTGTGGCGCTCAAATCTCATTTACATTGGGCTTCGTTGTGGGTCTTTAGTGGCCTTTGCCTTTGGCCCACTTCTCCTAGTCTGATCTTGAGATGCTTCAAAATAACCTGCATAAGAGATCTTAGCATGGTGTTGTGTCAAGTCTACTACACATCGATATTTCAGTTGGTATAAGAAGTGGCAAATTCAACTAAGCACAAAAAAAAAGTAAGGTCGAGTATCTCTTTTAAAGATTACTTATCCTCTCCTATGGAGTGGTCAAATTGGGTTATTTATAAGTATGTTCTCTAACACACCTATGATTACGTGTGGCAACAGTGGTGGTTAGGGACGTTGTTGGTGCTAAAGATTGCAAGGTGTCAATTCATATTTTACTCAATTATTTTTTAATTGATATATATTTATGATCTAAGTAGTTAGCCCAAACTTCGCGAAATTGACATTTTCCTTTTGAACCATTCTATAAGCTTTGAGTCTTTTCATAAGTAACTTTCAGCCATTAATATTTACATAAATAATTTTTTATTTTTTTAGAAGAAATTAATATTTTGTTGTTTTATTTCCTATATTTCATTATTTTGTATGATATTAAATATCAATTCGATATAAAAGGATTCAAATCCAATTTCGTTAAAAGCCTCGGTGTGTCGAGAGAAATTTAATAGCATCGTTGTAATTTGTAAATGACAATTAAAGAAAATGCCGTTTCGTTTTACCGTGATAAACTGTATATTTTACGGCTACAGTGAGGTGAGATTATCAAACACGCAGCCGGTGGCTTTTTTAAAAAAAAAAAGCACCATATTTCTCTCTCTCTCTCTCTCTTTATCTATTTATTATTTTCTATAGAAAAATAATTTTATTTGTTAAGATTCCAATTTGCACGAGGATATAGACGGATAGGTGTGACTGAAATCGGCGGAGAGAAATTTGCAATTCTTTCTGTGGCTTCAACTTTTCCGGGGAAAGAAAGGAAAAAAAAAAAGAAGAAACTAAGAAAATTCTTCAGTTTCTTTCTTCTTCTTCGCAGATTCCCGGAAAAGGATAACCACTGAACCTCCCATTCCGAGATAAAAACAATCAATTCCTTTCACAATTTCTTCCGTGTAAGCAAAATCTAAATTGAAAACTCGCGAAATTTCTAACTCATTTGGCTTAATTTGCACAAACCAAAAGGAGTAGCAAAGAAATCTCTCGTGGGTTTTCTAAGAATTTGGATCCAAATTTCGAAAATGGATTTCTGGCCGGAATTTCTCGCTAGCAGTTGGGGAAAAGAGTTCGTCGCCGGTGGAATCGGCGGTGTCGCCGGCATCGTCTCCGGCTACCCACTCGACACCCTTCGCATCCGTCAACAACACTCCACCTCCGGCTCCGCCATCAGCGTCCTCCGTAACATCATGTCCAACGGCGGCCCCGCCGCCCTCTACAGAGGAATGGGAGCTCCACTCGCTTCCGTCACTTTCCAGGTCCCAATTTCTTCCTCCTCTTTCTCTTTCAAATCTTCATCCAATTCATCCAAAGATTCCAGAATATTCCCACTACACAACTGTTACAACAAACCCAATTTGTTAATTTTGTTAATTATGCTAATTAGTTCCTCTTGCACGTGAATCTTGCAGAACGCCATTGTTTTCCAGACCAACGCCGTGCTCTGCAGAGCGTTCGATCCAGCGGCGACAGACAACCGTCCACCGTCGTACAAGGCGGTAGCATTAGGCGGATTCGGCACCGGAGCATTACAGAGCCTAATTTTAACACCGGTGGAGCTCGTGAAAATCCGTCTTCAATTACAGGAGTTGGGTTCATCAAATCACACAGATCTGAGTTCATCTCGGCTCGGGCCGATGCAGGTTGCGAAGAACATTTTCAAAACCGAAGGCTACAAAGGGCTATACAGAGGCTTAACAATCACAATGCTAAGAGACGCTCCTTCCCATTGCTTTTACTTTTGGACTTACGAATTCATGAGAGAAAAGCTTCATCCCGGTTGTAGAAAATCCGGGCAAGAGACGTTGAGAACGATGCTGGTAGCCGGAGGACTCGCCGGCGTCGCCAGTTGGGTTTGTTGTTACCCATTGGATGTAGTTAAAACCAGACTTCAAGCTCAATCGAAATTCACGTTTCAAAAGTACAGTGGAATTGTGGATTGTTTCTACAAGAGCGTGAAAGAAGAAGGGTACAGTGTTTTATGGCGTGGATTAGGAACCGCCATAGCTAGAGCTTTTGTGGTGAATGGAGCCATTTTTTCTGCTTATGAACTCAGTTTGAGATGTCTATCCAACAATGGAGGATTTCACGCTGAAAATACCATTTGAGATGAAAATGGAGGAAAAGAAAATTGGGGTTTGCTTCTCTTTTCCACCATTTTCCTCTGTTTTGGATTATTCCATCTACTGATTTTACTAATGAGTGTAAATAAGTGGATGAAGAACTTGGTAAGAGAATTGTTCGAATTTTTTCGATTCTTCTCGACCTCGTTGGATTATGAATTCTGTAACTCCAATTGATTGGAGTTGTAGAAGAAAAAATGATGATGATGACGAAAAATATTTGTGCCCTTTTTTCTGAACAACATTATTGATTGTATAGGATTTAATGTTTTTTTTAGCTGCAGGGACAAAGGGAGGAGGAGAAATGGTTGGAAATGCTTTGAAATCTCTACAAAAAGTTGTCTCTGTTTGTTTTGCTTTTGTTGAATAAGTATAAATTTATCTACAACACATTTGAAAATTCGACTCTAGCATACAAGAGCTTCAATTTGTTTTCTTACTGTTTTTCCTTTCTTTTTTCTTTATTTCAATTACAGCTTAGGTACATTTGTTTTCTTACTCTATGTTATTTATTGATGTGTACATTATTGTGAGCGATGATCATGAATTGATGGGAGTCGATTTTTTCAACCATACTGTCACCGAATCGACTATGTTCGGTTTAATAAATGTTCAAATCGATCTCAACCATCAAGGAGTGAAAATAGGTCTTCTGTCGATTTAGGTTGGTTTAGTTCTTTGACTTTTTTTTTTTTTTAAAAGTCGGCTTCAAGTTTTCCCAAACCGACACCGACGGAGTTCCTCTTCTTCTCTGATCGACCATCTTCGATTCAGTTCGATTGGTTTTGGTCGATCAACTCGATTTTGCAGTCTATCATACACACCACTATTACCTATTACATTTTTACTATTGTTATTATTATTATTATTATTATTTCTCATTTAACCTTAAATCTAGCTACATCTTCAAAGTACTTAAATCACGATGTCATTTTAGTCTAAATAATTTTATTTTTACTAAAATTTAAATTAAGCTTGCCAAATTTTTTAGACTAATGTTTCAAAGTTAATTTTGTATCAAATTAGTTAAATCTTATACGAGAATATAAGCCGAATGTATTTTCACAATTTACATGAGATGCTAATAAAGTTAACAATACACTAATTGTAGTGACTAGTTTTAAAACTTTTTAAAAGTAGAGGATAGAATTAGACATGTAAAAGTACAAAGACCAAAATGAAAGAAATTTCAAAACATAGATATCAAATTGGAACAATACTCAATAAACATGGATCAAAATGATAATTTAACCGAAAATTATATATTTGCAGTGCTCTTTTCAAAATCTTTTGAATCTATGATAAATTAGTTTAAAATACCTACGTTGTGTATAGGACAAAGCACTTATATTTGGGTTATATTTTCTTTGATTTGACGTGAGAGAAATTGGTTTGGATAAATTTGAAGCATTGCATATAGTTTGGAAGTGTATGAATGAAATGAAATATAAAATTGAGAATGGTTGGGTAATGTGAACGTCATGTGATGTATAACAACAACTAATCAAGATGTACTTTCATTTCTTGACGTTTCTGACTCTTTCCTAAATTAACTTATTTATTCGAGAATTTCAATACTCCGCCAATTTAGTATTTCCTAATCAATGAGTGAGGTTGTCAAGAAAGTGTATAGTCCACATATTAATAGTATCATATACGATATTTTTTGGATTCAATGTCCACGCAATAAGGGAATCCGACATTTCAATGGAATTATCTTAAACCATATATATAAATAAATAAATAAATAAAAGGAAAAAAAACATAAAAAAAACAAATAACAAAATAACACCAATGTGTCATGAGAAATTCTTACTTGTTTGAAAGAGGTGAAATGTTTTTTATTCTATTATTATTAGTTTTTTTTAATGCTTCTCTTGGATATATATTGATATTGACATCTTGTAGTTGTTTTATCGACATTTTTCATAAAAGATTTCGATATTTTAAACTTTAGTTGTGATAGATGGATTATATTGTTGAGATTATTACAAATAATATTCTAAAATTATCATGGATTGGTTTGCCGATGAAAGTTTTGAATGAGTTGTATGTTATATTAGCCAGCTACTTATATTTTAAAGTTTCATGAATTTATTTAAAAATAAAATATTGTAGGGTTACACCATTTCTAGACGTTGGTAAGGTACTCATGTTAGATTTAATATTATCATTAATGTGGCTCATCTACATTGTTTATTATTTTTATCTTTTAGGTCAATTAAGTAAAAAATAATTTTCTAATTAGATAGAAGGTGTCTAAATAAAGATAAAACCCTAGGGATTAGTCCTCTCTCTACCTCATTAAGTAATTCTTTTCTCCTCGCCAAGAAAACATATTAAACGTATGTTATTGTGAAGACCACCTAGTTCAAAGATCTTAACATTTATTATTTTTTTACAATGTTGGGGTTTTATTATATAATCACACAAAGTTAAAACTTACAGCCCATGACATGTTTTGAATACATGTTTAAGTTAACATTAAAGAAAAAAAAAATTGAGCTGGTTCAACTAATTAAAATATATTTTATTGACATCCTGGCACATTTTCTAGAAGCGTGATTTGATCATTACTAACATGAACATAGTTCAATTGTAATTGATAAGTCTTATGGGTGAATTTGAATTTGACGCAATAGGTTAAACGCAATAAAAAGGCCAGTAAAAATAAGTAAAAAATAAAATGGACTTAGGCTCAAGGAAGCTTAGAGTGAGCTAATCACTAGGCTAATTTAATTTAATCTTATGTATTTTAAAAGAAAAAAAAAATCATATCTTGGGAGGATTTAGATGAACCCTATGTCAATTTTTCTATAAATATATAGGGTAACTTGAACTGGAACTCAAAACTTACGTCTTCTTCTCCATTTTAGAGTCTTCATCTCTCAATTTAGAATTAGAGTCATTTTTCTTTCTTTTACATATCACGTCTTCAATCATGTAGATCAATTGGAACACCGACTACAATAAAATTATTTCATGACTGCCATCACACAACAAAATGTGCAAGTTTGTCTGCCAATATAACAAATTGGAAGTAGATTAAAAAAAAATTATACAGTTAAAAAAAAATAATGTCATTACATATCATAAAAGAATTTAAAATTTTTTAATTACAAAAATATTTATTTAAGGTGTCTCTCTTTATCTGGAAGAAAGTTTTCTTCAATTCAGACCTAATTGATTACACAACTCACGTCATCATTGAATATTTGGGTCTCTCCAATCCTTTTCATTACGATAACAAGAATTCTTTGGTCTAATAAGTATTTCACATCTACCTGTTTTTTCTTCTTTTGCCAATTTATGAAGATAGCATAACTATTAAACATATATTCTCGACAAGAAATATGAGATTTTTGAATTTTCCAGTGTCATGCGGTGTGTTTTTCTTTAACAAGTATTTTACTATCAAAATATTTTTTTCCTTAAAATTCGTGAAAAACACACCAACATTACATTAAAAAAAGGTTGTTATTTAAATTTTTGTTTAGAAATATAAAGAGGATATTATACTTTATATACACACATTGACACATATATCTTTTGGGCTAGGATCAAATCTTCTAGATAAAGCAATATGCATTTTATCTATAGGTATGAATTCATTTGTCATTTAACTAATTTATATATATTATTTTAAAATATAATGGATTATAAAATTAAATATTTAACTTAATATGAAATATAATATAATATAATGCATGCAAGTAGGTGAACGTTAAATCAATTACTTATACTTTATTAAGAAACAGAGTTCAAAACAACTTCTTGCTCTCATAAAGTTTTGTTGAAAATAAGAGAATTTTATTGGAAAACAACAAATTCATAACCCATTTCAACTTCCTAAATAAACAATTAATAATAATAAATATAGAGAGTCAAGCATGCCTTTTTAATGTAATTAAACACCCTCCTATTTAAAACTAATGGTGACCATTTCTTTTTATTCCACACCACATTGTAACTTGTTGATAATCCATGAAGTTCAATAATTGACAATTGTTATAGATTTGGATAGAGATTATCTAAACAACTATTGCCATGTATTTTTCTTTTTAGTTTATTCAATCTCCAATTTTTCTAAACACAATTTAGTAAGCGTAGGACCTGACCATTAGCAAGATGTATTTGGAGCTATTCATTTAATTATAATTTGTTAAAACAACTTTTAACTCATAATTTTTGTATTTCCTACCTAAACATTTAAATTATTAATCAATTTTAGAAAATAAAAATTACTTTTATAATTTTTAAAATTTAGCTTTAATTTTGAAAATGCATCTCATCTATAAAAAAAAAACATGAAAATAACTATAAAAGATAAAGTAGTATTTATAAACTTAATTTAAAAGAATATAAAAATAAAAAGTCAAATGGTTACTAAAGAGATCCTTAATAATTTAGTACTAATAGTTTTAAGACCCTTTTCAAATATAGCAAAATGAACTAAGAAATTAACAAATATAACAAAATCTTACCAATAAACTTAATATTTTATTATTATATGTAAATATTTTTAATAACTTTGTCCTTTAAAATAATTTTTCTATTCAGCCTTGGGATTAAGTGGTTATAAAATTTAATTATTTCAATATATACATCTATCATCTTGAATTACTTCTCTGCAGTTTGTTGAGAAAATCCACGTAGACTTGTCAATTCCTGGCCGTTTGACAATTACAGTCGGTTCGTTCCACCATACAAAATAAGATTAATTCTGACCGTTGGATGCTTGTGTTCGTCCTCCCAAAAAAACAAAATAGTGGGACCCACCATAAGACAGGTGGCAGGTAGATGATTGGAGATTTAGAGGCGAAAGCTGTCCCCACATAGACACGTCGTTCCGTTCGAGCAATATACAATGCACCCGCGCTAAAATGAAAGTGGTCGGCGGCCACGTGATTCAGACCCATCCCACGTAACCACAAATCGAAGCAAAATGTCTCTTTCGGTGCTATTCCCTCCTATTTCTTTGGGATTTCTTCATTTTATTTATTTATTTATATTATTATTTCACCCAATAATTTTTCAATGAATAATAATTATCATCAAGTAAAAAAATGTGTGTTTCAAGCGCGGATGGTCTTGATTTTATAAATTTTTTTTTACAAAGACATCGATAAAATGTCAATTTTAATAAATATTTTTGAAAAATAATAAAATAAAAAATAAATTTAAATTAATAAATAAATATTTTATGGTTTTTAAATAAGTCAACATGCAACGAACTTGTAAGGTGTAAGCATTAAAAAGAAAAAACTTTATTATTTTATTTCACATTATATTAGTTTGTAATATTTGAGAAAAAAATTTATAGATTAACTTAGTGGTAGTAAAAATATATATAAAAAAAAAGTCAAGAAATCATGATATCCTATAAATTTTCTTAACACGTACTCAAATATTGTATGATTAGGTGTCACATTGATAAACATCTATTTAATTGGAATAAAAAGATCTATCATCTCAAAAGAAAACTTAAAGTTGTTTTTTGAATATTTTATTTTTTAATTTCAAATATTGTTTAACTTAAAAGAATAGATAAGTATTACATTATTTTGTCAATCACAAAATTCAAATATTGTTTAATTTAATAAATAAAATTGCTGTTCAAATATTGTGTGTATTTTTCTTTTCTAAATATGGTTTAATTTAATCATTTTATTAGTTTATGTAAACTAAAATTTACCTAATTCTTTTGGTATTAGATGATTTTTTTAATATTAATTTAGGTGACCAATATTCTAGATTAATAATTATTCAACTATAGTTAGCAAAGTTAATTAATTTATTTTACCTATTATATATTTTATCCTTCTTTTAGAGCGTTTACATATTTGAATTAAAAAAAAAAATCTTATAACTAAAGAAATAAAAATTAATATAGAGACTAAGAAAAACTTTGTAATGAAATAGATTAAAAGTACTCAATAAAATGCTCATTCAAATAAATGACATCTATCAAATGATCAATGACATCTGACTTGGTATTTGCATGATTGCATCTGCCATTAGAATAAATGGCATCTATCAATTCCTCGTCAGCTTGAATCTGCCACTTATTCTTCTATCTATCAATGACATCTTCAACTTGCCCATCCTTCTTCTAAGAAACTTGGTAGAGTAGCAATGATATTTCACGTGCGTACAAAACACATTGTGAGAGTGATCGTCACTTTGTTCATTGTCACCTTCAGAGCAACACTCTTCGATTACAATCTATCTCCACTACAAAGCAACAAACAAATATGCTCACAAAAGCATTATCACGTAGTTGATCGCTTCAATCGTACTTAACAAACTCAAGTTAGTTTCTACTTTACCACCTTAAATTTGTTGGAGAGTGCTATCATACTTACATTATTGCCATATCAATTAAGCTGTAAATTAGCTAAATCACAAGTTCTTAGACTAATTATTTAGGTTTTCCTTGTATATTCTTATTGTCCTTGTAAGGATCTACTTCTCACGTATATATTATGGTCCAATCTCTAGGTAAAAGATATAGAAAATACTCAATAAAATATACAAACAATACAATTATTGCAATATAAAATAAAATATAAAGAACTGAATTTCAATAAAAGAAAATTTGAAACTAAAATTAGTTGTATGAAAAAAAAAAAAAACGTTTGAAACTTAAACTTTCGAAAAAGAAAAAAAAGAAAAACTTAAAAAAAATTATCGATGAGAGAGTGCGACTCGACTATTGAAAGTATAACTACGAGTGAAAGAAAACCATCCACTCCATTCTTCTAAAATCACATTAGTCAAAATATCGAATACTAGCTCACAGCTCTTACCCGTTTTTCATTAAGACTATTTCTCCCTAACTTATACACATAATTTGAGTTAATAGTACAAATCACAAAAGCCCCTTTTTAATTTGAAAAATGACAAATTTTAATATTTTAATATTAAATCAAATTAACCAAATACCCAAAATTAAAATTCTAAAATTATAAGGTATTTGACAAATTAAAAAAACGGAATCAAAACCATCAAATGATAGAAAATTTATTTGAATTGCAAGGATATAAAATCTATATGCTAATGGTGAACATAAATGTAATATAAATCTAAGATTGGGAACAAAAATAAATAACCAAAAAGGGAATCAAAACAACTTATAAAAAACCATTTAAGCTGCCAGTATTTAAAATTTATGCTTATAAAATGCAAGAGTATAACTAAAAGTAGGGTGTAATTTCAAAATTATAATCAGTCAAATTCAGGAAATTAGTCTATTACATAACTAATGCTTCGTAAATGTCCTAAAATTGAGTAATCTTTTATAGTTATATTTTAACAACATTTTCAAACATTTTAATCTTTTGATAGATTCACTCTCGTTTTTTAATTTTAGATTATTTTAAAATAGAAAAGATATATCATTTTCGCATTTAGTATTAAGTACATAAAAATTTTATTTTTTGACTATCATTAATTATATTATCTCCCATAAATTAATTTAAAAATGTTTAGTTCCTTTCCTATCAACATCTTTGTCTTTTTATTTTTTAATTTTGGTCGACATTCATGTAACGCACCATATTTCAAATTAATATTCTCTTTATTATAGGAAATTTCATTTATTTTCTTTTATATTCCAAATTAAAAATTGATTACATCTCTATTGAGATTTGATTTTAACTATATGTTCAATATACTAATAATATACTAGAAAATATAAATATACATTGCATAATACACCATGATTCATTTTTTTGGTATGTTTACAAATATACTAAAAAATATAAATATACACAACATATATCATTCGGTAAATAAGACAATCTATTATACAGATTGTTTTGTTCATGCACTTATAAAAAATACTTTGATTTATTTGTTTTTAAAATACATTGATTTATTTTGAAAAATTCAAACATTTAGTGTTGTACATATCAAATATATTTTGTTCTCTCTTTTAAAGCTTATTGTTGATTATTGCTTTCACTTAGAGGGCATCATTTCTTGAATTTTTAAAGAATCTTTCTTACTTGTAGGGTTTGAAAAGAAAACTATTTTGAAAAATTTATGACTACGAGAGAAAACTTTCGTTACATGGTTCTTGTGGTATTGGTATTATTATATATATATATATATATATACTTAAAAAAAATATTGAATGGCGATGAGGTTGAAAAGGTAAATTAGATCAAATATTTGCGGAAAACCATAGTTCATTCTATTCATATAAGAAATAAGAAAGTTTAGACAATTGCGTGATTAATACCTAATTATTTAGGCTATAAATTTAGGGCTATTTTCAAATATAGCAAAACGAATCAACTCATTAATAAATATAATAAAATGTCATTATCTACAGAGTACCTATATTTAATATATTTTTAATAATTTTGCCATTTAAAATTATTACCTTGGAATATTTTTGTAACTTTTTTGGTTGTTTTTTTTTTAATAACCATATTTCAGTTTGTACGATAATTTATAGTTGGGCTTTTTCCTCGTGCAGTGGAAGGCCCACTCGCAGGCCCATAAGGCCTAAATCTTTACTTTCCAATTAACACACCGACCCGATCAGTAGAAAAGTTTCGGGTAGGTCAAAGCTTATTGGGTCGGGTTTTTATGAGACCTAATTACTTCAAACCCTAGACCCTCGCAATATAAAGGCTGCTGCCTACTTCTAAGTCCTCTTTGGACGGAAGAGGAATCCAAAGGCTTCATCCTCGAATCGATTAAATGGTAATGGCGTACTTACTTTGGTTCTCTCAATCTCTTCTCTCTCTACAGGATTGCTGCTGAATTCGAAATTTAAGTGCGTTAATCGACTTGTTTATTGATCGGTAATTAGGGTAAGGGAACGGGAAGTTTCGGTAAAAGGAGGAACAAGACCCACACTCTATGTGTTAGGTGTGGCCGCCGCAGCTTCCACCTGCAGAAGAGTCGATGCTCCGCCTGTGCATTTCCAGCCGCCCGTAAGCGTAAATGTAAGTTCGCCTTATCAGTTTGTAGTTTGTGTTCGGTTGTTTCATCATTTTAGAATTAAATCTGTTTTATTTACTTTGCGTAATTTGTTTCTTCGATTAGAAATGTAATTCTAGATCCCCCATTATCGACCCAGATAACAGTAGATTCGTTCTGTGTCCTAATCTGTTTGAATGAATTTGTTTTGCTTTTGGGTCTTCAATTTTTGGTTTAGTTGTTCGTTTGTCTTATGGGGGGTTTTGGATTTAGATAACTGGAGCGTCAAGGCGATCCGAAGGAAGACCACTGGAACTGGGCGGATGAGATATTTGCGCCATGTTCCTCGCAGATTTAAGAGTGGTTTCAGAGAAGGTAGAAGTCTCAGTTGTGTAATTCTTGCAGTTTTTACTTATCAACGTGATTTTTGAGGCATTTGTGATTTTAATTGCGTTTGGGTTCTGTGATTAGGTACTGAAGCGGCGCCAAGGAACAAAGGAGCAGCAGCATCAGCCTAAGACATCGAAGGTTAATTGTGGCACAACTTGGTATCTTTATAGCTTCTAGGAGGATTTTGTCATTTTCGGGACTAGAATTTATAAGAATTTTGTTTTATGATGTTATTACCTTCAATACTGAAGCTCATTTTTATTTCTTACTATGTTGTTTATTGAATTTCTGATGATTGTTTTCAGACCACTTTCACCTTTGGCTAATCTATGTCTTGAGTTATATACTTCTAGTTCTAGCCATTTAGGAGGTTTTTGCTGGTAGATATTGTTACCCTGAAGGCCAGGGTATAATCTATTAGTAAGAAATTTGGGTATTAAGATCATTTGTTAATGTTTGAATTGTTCCTTATTCTGGGTCTCACCTCTCAGGGTGTCATGTCAGTTAATGTATATTATGTATATTTTTGCCTACCAGGATTAGGGTTGATAATCCAGAATAAACATAGAAATTTTGCTTCACTCGTCATTAGATTATAGTATAATTACCACATAATGTGGTAAAGCACTCATTAAGAGATAGGGTTGAACATCAAAAACTACAAGAAAGGGCTGGCATCTATTGGGATCATAGTATCAGAAAATTACAAAAGGGCTTTAGGAACAAGGAAGTAAATAAAGATGTTCAAATGCATAAAATTCAACACTCTTATCTAGAACCTTTTAAGCCTTGAAAAAAAGTTCTGCTATACATAGAGAGGCATCTAAAACACTCGGTCTGTCGAAGAATACAACTTCTATCCTAGGAAAGATGATGTTTACAATACCATGAGTTGCTGAGTGCTGCAACTGAAGCCACTTTTAGAAATTTACAAAATTATCCATCAAATCTCAAGTGTAAAGAGATGAATGAATGTTGATTCAAAATTTCTCCTACCTGCTTGCACAGAACACGCCAACGAGGTTTAAGTATCTAAACGAAAATCTCTATTCTGTTCAAGTGTGTTGATTTGGTTGACCCTCCCACGAGCTATATACCAACTGAAAAACCTTACCTCAACAAGGGGATGTAGAAATTTCCCAGTATAGGGTGAGCAACTAAACAAGGGTTCAAATGCTTAAGGATTTTTAAGGATTGGATATGGTTCACTACTAACAAGATATGGCTGTCTCGTTACATCTTTGTCGTGTTGATTTCTTATCATCCTTCTGAATCACTTTTGAACTATTAATCATCCTCAAGGTTGGTGGTTATATCTTTGGTATGCTGATTTCTTATCATCCTTGTACACTTCCAATGAGACAAGTGAGGTTCGTGAGAATGAAATTGCCATGAATGTCATTGGATTGAACAGCACTCTAGTCTATACCCTAGACCAAAAACACTTTGCGGAAACGATCTTTTAACAATTTCATCTTTCATAATATGTTGCTTGTTAAGACATGTCAATATGTAGTTTTTTTGTTCTTGTTTTGAGTTGCAACCACATATTAGGACGTCTAGTTAGAAGAATATTGTATATGCAAGAGGTATCTTGTATTACAATTTTAATATGTAGTGGATCTTTTAACTCACGACCGTTAAGGACCTTTCACTGCTTTAGTTGGTTATTGTAGAGGTTTTCTCATTTGGAAGGGTGTGCTTTTAGTTCTTGAGATGAAGACGGTGGTTGATTTTGAAATGGTTATAATTACTTTTGTATCACTTTCAAATACGTCTTTAATATTGGAAATCAATTGAATGTTTGATTTCACCCTTTTAAATTTAATCTTCATATAATTGTAATTGGTTTTGAATCATTTAAAAGCACATGTTTGTGTGATTTTGAAAATGAGAAAGGTGACAATAGATTTACAATCACTCAAATCATGGTTTGCCATCAGATTAAATCAAATTTTTAAATCTTGCTTTATGTGATTGGCTTAATACTTTGGAATTATTTAGTAGAAATGTTCATTTTAAAAGGCTCTTTTCAAATATAGCAAAAGGAACTAAAATATTTATAAATATAGCAAAATTTTACTGTTTATTTATGATAGATTGCGATTTATTGTAGATAAACAATGTATTTTGCTATTAGTTGTAAATATTTTCAGCAGTTTTGCCATTTAAGATAATTTATTTGAAGATAATTTTTTATTTTAAAATGAAATTTATTTTTCATAAGCATGTTTGGGACAATGAATACTTTAATTTAGAATCTGGGTTCCTATTATTTAGAAAAAGCTAGAAGCATATGGACAAATTTTGTAATCTTACCAAGTTGTTCTAAGAAACGTGAAAGATTATGAAAAAAAAAATAATAATAAATTTGTAGTGTTTATTTGAACATCGTCAAAGATATGGTATATGTATAATTGATAGAATCTCTTTTGTATATGTGATAAAAAAAACAAAAAGAATTAATATTTTTCTGCTCAATTTGTTGTTTTTAATCTATTCTTGAATAAAGCAAATTTGTAATCACTTACTAATTAAAATTAACATTATAATTAGAAATATTACTTATGAGGAAATATTTAAAAAAAAAAAAAAGAATTAATATTTTTCTGCTCAATTTGTTGTTTTTAATCTATTCTTGAATAAAGCAAATTTGTAGTCACTTACTAATTAAAATTAACATGATAATTAGAAATATTACTTATGAGGAAATATTTAAAAAAAAAAAAAAAGATTCGACTTTTAATATCACGAATATACTGACTTTAAAAACTTATATCATGTCTTTTGTAACTGAACAATTCATATCATTCTCTCTATTTTGCTATTGATCCCTTCTTTATTAGGTTCTAGTTGTAGAACAATACTTGAATTATAAGAGTATTGCTTTTGCACTCCCTCTACCAAACATATATGTTCAACATGTCTAAAAAAAATAGTAAATATGCAATACCCTCTTTGTCGACCACAATCAACTTTATAGTTCTTAGATCTTTTTATAAATGTTGGTCGTCGGGTAAAGAATTCTCTAATATTTCAACCTTTCATCTGCATCACTAGAAGATATAAATCAAAAGGTTCTATTTATCTTTGAAATTGGATGAAGGAGATGATTGTTCACATAATTAATAACTGAAATTTAAAGAGGTATATTTCGGTTCAAAAACGTTTTCCCGCTTTTTAATAAAGTATAGGTATAAATATAGATTAGTATACACATTTGATTTCATACTCTAATATAACTAAAGAAAAATTCTTTTTAGGGATGTAATGTCAAAACTTGTTGTATTCCAAGTTTTCAAATTTAATACCAATTATTGTTGATAATTATTTTTTAAAATTTACTATTGATTAATTGAAAACTTCACGTATTTTTATTTAGAAATTATTTAAATAACAAAATTGTTAAAAATATTTATAAATAATAGCAAAATGTCATAATCTATCTGGGATATACTGCGATAGACAATAAAATTATGTTGTATTTATAAATATTTTGGTTCATTCTTTTTTTTTACTTTTGAAAACAATTTTTTTCCTAAATTAAGATCGCTAATATTTTTTTTCCCAAAAAAATCACTGCTTTTAATAAAAACAATATAAATTTATTTACGGTCTATTATCAATGAAAAATATTTTAAATAAAAATAATATATTTTCAACAAAACTTTTAAATTTTCATTTTGAAAAGAATATGTATATTGCAGACAAATACATTATTAATATTAAATATAAATCTAGTTAAACTTTTTTTCCAAACTGGAACTCAATCACACGCGTGTACGGGGATAGACGCCACGTAGCACCTTTGTCTTTATTTATTAGAAGAGCCCGTCCAACAGTCAAATTCCAAATCTCACAATTTCCAAAATTAGGGTTTCACATTCTTGTTGTTCATTGTCATGGACGCAGCGGAACAGCACAATCCCAAACCAGGTTTCTTCGATCAAATCCTCCCTCCCCGTCTCGAAGACGCCGGCCTCGAGGATTGTGCCCTCCCTCCCGATTCCATTCGCGAAGCCTTCTTCAAGGCCGCCTCCGCCGTCAAAACTAGGGCCACTGCCCTTCTTTATACCTCCGACGACGATGATCCATGGTCGCCTACTTCCGGACTACCTTCCGATGTCGTCACCGGAATCTTGCCGGACCGGAACGCTCCGGCGATTTGCGCGGCGAAGAAGGGATTGAAATTGCCCGAATTTGGTCGAGACGAGATCGTTATTGGGGGAATGGAGGAGAGGAGAGGGAAGGCTTGTGTGGTAGATGGATTTGAAGGGTTGGAGATTGGCGACGAAGCCAAGAAGGAGAAGAAGGGCGGCGAAAAGGAGAAACCTATTTTAGGCGAAGGTTTTGCTTGAAATTCTGCAGTTGAATTTAGGTCGCAAGTTTTAATGGGGTTCTTGTTCTTGGTTGTTGATTGTGAATATCTTGGGAGTTAGAGAAGATTTCTGGCTGTTTTTTTCTGTGTTCACCTTCTTTGTGAATATACATGAGAGAGTATACCGATGAGTTCTTGATTTTATTTTTCCGATCAATTTGGTGAAGTTTAAAGTTTATTATATATATATATATATATATATATATTTTCAATTTCCTTCTTTATTTCTTTTGAAGAACCGTCATATTTTAAATTTTAGTCTTCAAATGGTATTTGTATTTTCAATAAAATTTCAATCTAGCCTCCACTTGTAGTTTATCAATTTTTTTTATCCATTAACATTTTTATTTTTTTATCATAAATTTTGAAAACATATTAATCTATTTTCTTGCAGGAAAATTATTAGTATTATTTGATAATTTTGGTAAAAATTAATTTTGTGGGAATTGAAGATCATATGAATTGAAACTGAAAAAAACCAAAATGGTATTTTACCCTATATTATTATTGTCAAACCAAAATATAAGCTGTTTATTTAGGTATTGAAGTTTCAAAGGAATAATGGCAATTTTATAATAAAATTATGTATTTTGGGATTTTTTCAAAAATATTGAAAATAAATATAAATATAAAATTTTTTTACATGTAATAGACATCGGGATATTTTTTTTTTTTTGTATTTATAAGAATTTTGATAATTTTTTTTTAAAAAAAATAGAGAAGTTATTTTAAAATAATACAAGCACATCAACACGCCACAACACTTACTGATTAGCAACTAACGTGGCAAGGATTAATTAAATTTTTAATTTTTTTTTGGGAAGAGAATAAATATTTTTAAAATCGAGGTTTATTCAAAACAAAATAACATAGACACTGTAGACAAATTTGATAGTGCAAGGACCTATTTGTAATATAAGGAGAAAAAGGTTGGTCACCATCATGATTAACAAGATGTGTTTTACATCAACCATTATTTGGTGAAGACAAAATAAATTAGTATAAACCTTATATTAAAAAAATGAGAGTGTAATATATTATAAATTCCAACAAGTGTCTATGCCTCTGTATCTTGACTAAGACCTCAGAAAGTTTCTTAAATTCTAATTTGCTTATCCCATTCTCTCCCAAATCTAAAAGATTGTTTTCTATAGTTCATCTTTGCTACTGATCTTCTCTTCAGACTTCACCAGTTTGGAAATGTTTTTGGCCAAATCCTTCAAACTTCCCTTGCTCGAAACCTTTATCTGCGAACATACATGACAAATTATATCTTCGAAAAGATAGAGGTTTAAATCTCTACCCCGCATGTCTAAAGTAGTAAGCAATATAATAAGGGTCTAAAGTAGTAAGCAATTTAATAAGGGTCTGTTTAGAATGAATTTGCTTAAAAACCCTCTTTTAAGTATTTGAAAAGTTATTCGAAACAGGTCTCAACGAAAGAAAACGCAGACTTTATTACTAACCGGATTTGATTTATCTGCTGCAGGGTAAAACAGGAGGGTTGGATAATCATCTACCTGGCCAATCACAACAGACAACAAATTGTTAGGGATTTGATATATGGGGTGAAGTGGTGGATTAGTAATAATGATAAGAGTGGTTAACAGACTGACGTGTAGTTTTGGATGTTCGTTTGTAGAAGCATCAATTCTGGCAAAAACAATGTTATCAAAATCTTTGAAATGCTTAGCCAATTTCTCTACATTCTTGCTTGTTGTCTCGCAGGTAATGCACCATGGGGTATGCACCTATTTCATTATATTTTCAACACAACATTATAATTATAAGAACCCACAAACAAGATTACATGGACAAAAAATTGCTGTAATCATAAACCTTTAATCACCTCAGAGGCTAACTTTAATAAAGGAAGGGATTTTATTCCTATGAACTCATTCATTACCTCCAAGAAAACATTGTTGGGATTCTTCAAAATCAAGTCATCAAATGTCCTTCCAACTACTACTTGAACGCTTGCTCCCTCCTTTAAATCACAGTAATAGAATTATCAAAACAGCAGCAATCTCGTATTTGAATGTCTCGAAATCAAACTCATACAACTATATTAGAAATGAGGAAATTTATGATCCAAAACAAATTCACAAGGAACTCACATTGTTTGGTATTGGCTGTGATCTGAAGTAAGGAGATAGAGTACCATCATAAAGGCCTCTACCGAACTCCTGCATAGATGGAAATTCATAAAAACTAATTTACTGAAGACAGAGAAAAAATAAATATATAGAACAATATTGTTACCTCTATGTTGCTCGGAGTCGGATCTGACTCTAACAAGAACTTTGAGCTCATTCCGTTATCAAAAGCAGCAACCTGACAGATGCATAGCAAATATAAAGTGCATTAGAAGATATAGATTTGGCTAAATTCTCCCAGATTTTACATTTTTTGGTTGGGAAATAGATGGCTGATATAAAATACAAACCACAGTTCTGTCTGAGTCTTCAAGACCAAATAACGACAAGAAGGGCTTTGCGAGATTTTCATTCGCAATGTCTACGGAGATAAACATCACCTGCAGTCAGAAGAAGATATCAACATTCATCTAGACAATGAGATGACTGATGAGTGACTTTGATTACCAAAGATTAGAAAATCTTTTTACCTTTGACTTGAACTTTTTTGCAACATTCTGAAGGGGTTCAAGAAGATTCGGGAGTTCATCGTCATCAGCAAAAATGAGAACCTGCAAGTGAATGAAAATTAGACAATTTGTCTAGAGCAGATTCTGACAATCCAAGTAGTAAACGGTTAGTGTCATAGTTGTATGGATAATCAACTGCAGTAGATCTAAGATTTGAATTTTGAATGCACTGTATACATATTCTTTTCCTTCTATGAGCACCAAGAACGGAGCAGGTAGACATTTGTTGAATTTTTTGTTTCTTTTGTTTTTTAAATATTTGGTATCAAGAACTGTTCCACTCCTGTTTCCTCCACAGGGAACATCAAGGAATTTAATTAGGTTTTGATCTGGAGGCTTAAACCCAAGACCTTGAGGAACTTTCCCCGAACATCAACCTATACAGCTAAAGCAACACCCCATTTAGAAACTCAAAGATACAATGTACAACCGAACCAACAGATTCTGTCTCTGTCAATTGGCAACATTATGAATAAATCCTAAGAATTCTACTAAAAGCTTTTAGAAAATGGGAAACCGAGAATTCTACTCAAAATGGAAAATAAATATCAGGTGAATTTAAGTAGAGGCAGAGGGGAAATTTCTTAGGTTTTTTGATGTGAGCACCTACATTATATGAAAGGAAAGAGAGAGAAAAAAAAAAGAGGTAGCTCCTTCTTTCTGTCTTTACTAGCTTTTTGATACACCCATCAAGCTTTTTTGGTGGTGACCATTAATCTTCTGACCTCTACATGAAACGCTTCTCTTTTGCCCAACTTTGTACAGTATCAGGACTTAATTCTTCTTTATTCTTAAACAAAACTTTAGGAGGTAACAATTGTTCTCTGATTACAGGACCCAAGAAATTAGAAAAGCTTTAGATGGGTACAAGTACATTTTTCTTTATCAACTTATTAGAAACCCAAAAAGAAATAAAACAAATTCAGATGCAAATAATCTAAAGATCTACATGAAGGGATGCAATTCAAAGAGATAGTGAAGATAAGAAATATGGCCGACCTGGCGTTTAACAGGGCTGGAGTAAACTCGAACAGAATTCATTTCCGTCAGTTTAGTGACTAATGGAAACTTGTTATGCTCCAAGAAATGCAATATCTTTTCCCTTTCAAAAGATCTGTCTGCATAATATGAAGAATACGTTATTAAACTATCAATCTGAGGTGCATGCAAGCTAGCTCATACACTCATATATTGATAAATATCAAACAGAAAATAAAAACTTAAAACTATAAATCCAACTTACCATATATTGTATATCTTTCCTCCTCATCTTTAACCAGCCCAAGGAAATTGTTTGAGGGTTTGATATCTGGGAAGAGGATCTTTGCAGCTTCAATGTCACTCACCCCAACAAACTGGAATTCATTGTCATCTGAGGCTGCTTTAAGAAACTCTTCATACGCAGGCCCCTTGAGAAAAGAAAGCACCAAATCCTCCATGATTGATACGTATATAGAAATAAATAAGAGAAACATTTTTAAGTACTATACAGTTTTCCAAGGATGCATGCCAAACCATCAACTTGATCACAAGAACAGTCAATGTTTTAAAAAGCTAGTGAGACTTACAATCTGAGGCTCATCTCGAGGCAGGACCCTAACATTTAGCCTCAAGACTTACTCCTTCATTTAATCATAAGAGGCTAAGCCTTTGTGAAAATGCACTAAGGCATAAAATCTCTACGCCTCGTTTAATGATTAGAAAAATAATAGTGATTACCTAATTCTTAAAAAAATATTAAGATTTAAGTTGTAACAATTTGAACTAGGACTTGCTTTTACTCCCGTGACATAAAAAACATATTATAGTACTGATGATAAAGATATCCTTTTAGAACTTTTGTCTAAGGGAAGATTGTAGGGGTGAATCTTTTTTCTTACACTTTTATATGACTATCACGCTTAGCAACATTTGGCCATACCAATCTAGGATTTGTAAAAGGTTTTTAATTCCCTCTTTGAGGCTTACACCTCATACCGCCTCAAGGCTTACACCTTGCCTCTTCAAAAGGAAAAGCCTCAAGGCCGTCTTTAGCCTTTTAAAACATTCAGAAGAGTTAAGCACCAAGCTTTCATTGAGCATATAAAAGAATATACATTAGCATAAGTAAAAAGCCCACCACAAAAACCCCCCTTAACAAAATTACAAAACGGATCCCAATCTAGAAGAATGATGTCAAGTTGATAATTATAAAAGTCGAATTAAGAAACACCAACAAAGAGGAGTTTAATCTAATTGCCTCCCAAAGCTCCTAATCGTACCTCTCCACCACTCTAAAGATTCTGCTATTTCTTTCAAGAGAAATGAGATCGCTATCGGACCCATCCTTCGCAATCAAGCAACCAAGTTGTAAGGACTTCAGAACTGATATTTTATTTTGACTGGATCCAAAAACATACAAAGTGACATTTTGGGGTCTTAAGGTGCCGGTGGAAAGATTGGTTCATTAGGCTTAAAATCATAACCCAAGAACAACCCCCTTTGGAGTATGGCAGTTAATCGACTGTATCACGATTTACTATTTTTGCCTATGATATGCAAAATTTTGTGCTCATGGCGGTTTGTTTTTATTTTTGTCCAAATTTTCTAAACAAAGCATACATATAAAAGATGCACAGAGAAATAACAAACCTCAAATTTCTCAAACCGACCAACAACAAAGATGTGGTGCTTCTTAAGAAATTCTTTTGCTTCTTTCAAAGAGTTTATGCTTATAACAGGCACACCAGTCTTTTTCTGGACCCAGATCACAATCTCTTCCCTGAATACATGGAAAAACAAGCCAATTCAAACAAATCAAGAGAGGTTTCAATTATAGAAGTGGATAATAAGATCAATTTCCATTTGCAATCTACCAATCCATCATATCAATTTAGTATTAACAGAGTAAATATCTACTTACGCAGTGAATCCGCCAGTGTAAGCTTGAGAAGTCCCATTAACAAACAGAAGCAGTGTAGGGAAGCCCTTAATTTGGAGGGCAGAGGCGGCTTTTGGATAGCGATCAGCATCAAGCTTCGCCATCAAAATGGGGCTTCCCAATTCCTTGAGTGAATTGGCTGCCTCAGCGAATTGGGGCATAAGCTCTGCACTCCTAGCACACCAAGGGGCATAACCCAGAAGTAAAACGTACTCATTTTGTTCGATTACTCTCTCACCGTTATCATTGCTAAGCTCAAGAACTATCCTCTGTGCTTTACTCAATACCTTTGCCTCTGAGGTCCTCAAATTAGCCCCATCCTGCTGCTGATTTTCCTCTTCTTCATCCAATGCCAACAATTCCTCGAGACCCTCGAAATCTTCATCCTCATTTTCAACTGGGTTGGTTTCAGATGAGTTAACAATGGCGAGGAATCCGAATAACAGGAGAAGGGTGAAGGCGAGGAGGATGAATCTGGAAGTGGGTTTTCTTAAAATCATGGTGATGGGTATTGTATTGAGAATTTATTGGATTTGAAGAGAGGAATGTGAGTGATGTTGAAATTGGATCGGGGGGGAAGGGAAGAGCTCAGAAATGGGGTTTTTGAGGGTTTTTTGCTTCTTTCATTGCTGTAAAAAGGGCGCTAATTGAGAAATGAAGGAAAAAAGAGAGGTGGAATTGGCCGTTTTGGTGTAATGTGAAAATGAGCCCTCAAAATTAAAACTGTCGGTTCGTTGGTCAACCAAACAAGAACGTGAGTGGGACAACCACTGCTCCCTTTTCATTTAATATTTATAGATATATTTTCTTTTTTAAATTACATTCTCTCCCCAAAGAAAGAAAAATATTATAATTTTTTAGATCAACAATAAAAGAAAAATGAATGAAAGTAGACAATATTTTATGAATTACTCGTCTGCTTGCATATTATCTATCTTTCTACAGCTTATAATGTGATAGTCTATAAAATATTAAACTATTAATTATCATTTCAAAGATTAACGATTAACGATTTGATGCATTTATTGTTTTAACTTACAATCAATCGGGCAGCTCCTTTGTTGGCTCTCCGAGACATCTCTTTTATTTTAACTTTTAAAATAATATTTGGTATCTTATCTATTAAATTACTTTAGAATTTATTATATACTCTAATTAAATATTTGAACCTCAATTAGGAATTTATTTTATTATTAAATTTTATTAAAGAATCAAGTCTAAAAAAACCATTCCTTTACATACCCAACACCTTCATTATAAAAGAAAAAAATATTTCAACCAAATTGGAAGATTATATATAATCGGTTCAATTTTTATTGATTCTCCCATTGTTTTTAGCATAAAATAATATACTTTATAATCATGGAGATAAGTGGATGATCTTATGTCCACACCAAAGAATAAATTGATGAGTCTCAAAGTTATGTAGTAACGTAGAATTGTGTATGATTCTCAAATGCCATTGTTTGGCACCATGTAACTACAATGTGATCTTTAGTGTAGTTCTATTGAACGTGTAGTCTTGAGAAGCTGACTTGGATAAGAGCGAAGAAGTGGACAAATATATAGAATAACTATTTGAGGGGAGTCTTACTGGTTCTTTGTTCTAAGGCTCACAACCTCTTTGTTCATCACTTGAGGATTCAACCGACATAAAAGTTAGAAAATGGACTATGATACCACCATATATCTCTACGTTGGTATGAAATTGTTCACTTTCGGTATAAAAACTCTCATGACTTTATTTTTTTTATTTTACCCAAAAGGCCTCGTACGATAGAGATATTGTCTCTTGCTTATATATTTACTATTCACAATCCTCTTCTGATCTAACCAAATGTATTATCCTACATATTTCAAACCTATACTTATAAATTTGTTACCAAACACATATATGAAAACATAGAATACAACTTGATTTTAATTGGATTCCTTGTTTTTAAATTTCTATTTTCAGATTGCTCGATAAATTATTAGGTCTTCAATGGCATGCAACATATCATATTTGGTGTGACGTCAAAGAGATACATCATATACGACAAAATCTTTTTTATCATCATTTATATTTCATTTCATATCTTCATCTAATACTTCTCATATTTCGTAAAGTCTTTGAATTTTGGACTTAAATAAAAGATAAGTTGAGAAATAAATCTTTTGAATGATTTGAATGTAGACAAAACTCATTCTCAAGTAGAGGTAGAATGCATGTAATTTTTTTATCATTCTTCTTATCCTAATCTTCATCAAATCTAGTCAAGGGGAATAATTTCAGGACAAATGTTGTCAAATTCCCTTCAAAATAAGGTCAAAAAGGAAATTACCATCCAACCCAAAACCTAACAAATGATTAGTTGCAACAGAAAAAACATATATTTAGCAAAACCAGATCCAGAAAAAACAGGGAAAAAAAAAAAAAACAAGTACACAAATTTGTACAATGTTGTCAAAATAGAAGAGAAACCAAGAAGTTAGCATTGGTTCTTAAGATCTGAGCTGTGAGTTTTAAAGGGGAAAAAAAAAAAACAAAAAAAAACAAAATTGGTGGTTAGGCATGCAAGCATGTCTGTTTTCTCCTGGTTTTGAGAACCTTTGACCTTGAAATGAAAAACCACAGCCATCCATCTCTCATATCCCACCAACAACAGCAATTAACAAAAATCTCAAAAAACAAACACCAATCATCAAATTCCCTCTCTCTTTTCTCTCAATTCTTAAGCCATATCTCAGCTATCTATCAAACCTTGCATGTGAACCACTTTCTCAATAACCCAATTCCCATTCCATTTCAGAAAGAAAGAAAAAGAAACACCACAAAGTAAAACCAAATACCAAATACCAGAACCAACATTAATTTTGATTTAGCTTTTCCCAAAAGCTTTCTTCTTTGTTCTCTTTCTATGAACTTTGTTTTTTCAGGTCTGTCAAGATTGCTGGTTTGTTCTCTCTCGTTTATTCTATCAAAAGATTCATCAAAAAGCTGAAGATGGTACGAGAAATGGAACAAGATGAAGAGAATTACAGGTCCAAGTTGTTCCATTTCAAAGCAATGCAGGAGAATAATAATGCAACCAAACACTCCAAAAGCTTGAGTATGGAGAGTGCAAGTGTTCTGTTTTCTTCAGATAATAATGATTTGTTTTCCAACAGAAGTCAGGGATCAACTCCATTAAACGATACCGTTTCGGACAAACCCCCCACAAATCGACAAGACAAAGGCCCTACTAAAGCCAAGCTCTCCAGAGACGATGCTACAATTAAACAGCCTAAAGATCAGCCACCAACAGGTCCAAATATCTCTTTGTCTGTTTTGTTTTCTGTTTTTTGAAAAGTTTGATGATGTTTGAAGTGGAGATTCTGATGGCAATGTTTTGAGAAAAGGATAATGGACATCCCAGAATTATTTGAATTAATAAACTATAGTTTTTGACTTCTCAAATGAGTTGTAAGCATCATTATTGATATTTATATTCATATGGTTGACGTTCTGATGTTTGTGACATTTTCATTACATCTTTGAAAGATAAATTTTCTCTGCATATCGAATCCTAAAATTTGACTCAGAATTGGATTTGAGCCATTTGATTGCGTTATGAAAAGTCAACCTGTATTGTTTGCAGCATTCTTGTTATGTATGAATTAAAAAGCCATTCTTGAGCTTGGTTTGAATTTTTTGTGTTCTTGGATTTGATCAGAAATAGAACAGATGAAGGAGCGGTTTGCTAAGTTGCTTTTGGGTGAAGATATGTCTGGTGGAGGAAAGGGTGTTTCATCGGCTTTAGCATTGTCGAATGCGATTACGAATCTTGCAGGTATGTCGTCGGTATATTGATCTTCTGTATTCTGTCGAGAATTACCACGATGTTGGTTTTGCTGTGTTTTCATTTAGTTGTGGTTAAAGGAAGAAACCATATTATGGGAAACAGATTTCAAGGCAAATTCTAAACAAGTGTTCAAGTTGAATCTAGGGAGATTGTCAAGTGATGATCTTTTTCATCTTTCTCCTATCATTTTGTAGCTTCTGTTTTTGGGGAACAATGGCGTCTAGAGCCGATGTCAGTAGAGAGAAAAGCAAGGTGGAGAAAAGAGATTGACTTGCTATTATCAGTCACTGATTACATAGTTGAATTTGTTCCTTCCCAACAGAAATCTAAGGATGGAACAAACATGGAGGCAATAATTTCTCTCTCTCTCTCTGATCTTCAAAAAAAAGACAAGCAGAAGTGCAACAAAATGAAATTATTGACCATAATACACTTCACATTCTTTGATTTAACAGATCATGGTTACCCGTCAACGCAATGATCTCCACATGAACATCCCAGCACTGCGGAAGCTCGATGCCATGCTTATTGTAGGAAAAGAGTGCTAATCTTGCTCTACTTTCTTTTTTCCTGTTTAATAAGATTCCTTGATTTTCATTGGAAATGATACATGAATCTCTCTAATGGTTTCACATGATGCGTAGGATTGTTTGGATAATTTTAAGGACCAATCCGAGTTCTACTATGTATCCAGAGATTCTAGTGATTCAAATAAAGACAATGCTTCAAAAAGAAAAGATGACAAATGGTGGCTACCTACTCCTAAAGTTCCTACAAATGGTTTATCTGAAAACTCAAGGAAATTTATGCAGTATCAAAAGGATTGCGTAAACCAAGTCCTTAAAGCAGCCATGGCTATAAATGCACAAGTTCTATCAGAAATGGAGATCCCTGAAAACTATATTGAATCATTGCCTAAGGTGAACAAAATTTACTTGAACAAGTACTTGATATCGCGAATGCTCTACCTTTCAATGATTTCGTGATTGAATATTCACTTGCAGAATGGGAGGGAAAGCCTCGGAGACTCTATCTACAGAAACATAACGGTTGAATTCTTCGACCCGGATCAGTTTCTGTCTACCATGGACTTATCTTCAGAGCACAAGATCCTAGATCTGAAGGATAGAATTGAGGCTTCCATTGTGATATGGAAGAGGAAAATGAACCAGAAAGATGGAAAATCTGCTTGGGGCTCAGCTGTAAGCTTGGAGAAGCGAGAGCTTTTCGAGGAGAGAGCAGAAACAATTTTACTCATCCTCAAACATCGTTTCCCAGGCACTCCTCAATCAGCATTAGACATTAGCAAAATCCAATACAATCGGGTACAAAACATGTTTTCTGGAAAGTAATATGTTTAAAATCTTGAGAAGGCTGGAAACCTAGAAAAGTTCTGTTTGTAGTTGCCCTATTCTCTAACGTTATATTACTATGTAAATTTGAACTATTGCAAGATTGCTTCTTTGGATTTACAGGATGTTGGACAGGCTGTTTTAGAGAGTTACTCCAGAATCCTTGAAAGCTTGGCCTTCACAGTGATGTCAAGGATTGAGGATGTACTCTATGCGGATTACATTGCTCAAAATCCACAACAAGCATCAGGTAAGAAGAACCCTTCAAGGGAAACTCCCGTATCGTCGGGGGCGGATAAGTGTTCACCAGGAGAAGAGACACAAAATGCTGCAGAGACACCTACTTCAATGACACTATTGGATTTCATGAACTGGGGTCCGGATATTGCTGATAATGAGGTAAAGAAGGAGTCGCCAACAGCGAATTCCGACAACTTATCCACAGAAAGTGAAGTGAAGCATGTGCACAAGCTTCAAAACATAGTGACCAATAACAAGTTGGTCTCATACCTTGAGAACATAGGTGGCTTGAAAAGCCCCACGGCACGACATTGACTCGAGAAGAGAGGTGATAACAGAAGAACACAGTTAAAGGCTCAACCTCCTTTTGACCGAGTTTTTCTTTAGAGCTGTAATTACAGAGTCCATTCAATTCATTCCTGTTGTAAATATGGATGAGCACAAATTTGGTTTTGGAGTTTTTTTTTTTTTAATATGGTTCTTCTGCAGGGTTATCTATTAGTCAATTTTGTTAGAAAGTGTGAGTCTTTTTAACCCATATCTTTATCAGTCTTTCAAAGCAACTGGCAAGACCACTTTGTAAAAGTACATTCATCACATAATAACAATTGCTCAAATAACACTCCTATATTGTATCTTTGAAACATACTGGGAAGGAGAGTTAAGAGAGAAGATTTACATGCAACAAAACCCCCAGAAAATGAGAAGGATTCGAAAGCGAATTAGATCTTGCCACGCGGCCCAAGTTTTGGTGGAAGTTGAGGTCCTTTCTTGATGGGAAGAACATCATCTGAGGCAGTAGCACTGAAATAAGCTAAAGTGGCACCACCACCTAGTATCAAGAACTTGAGCAACAATCCTCTCCTTGTGAATGGAGCAGCAAAGGTCTCAAAGAATTTGCTCTAGAAAATGTACCAAGATAAGTCAGTAGCAATCTAAACATTTACTTCTAAACATTTACTTCAACTCCTGCCAAAATCACTTTTGCTGAACTCAAAAGTGCTTCCCCCCTCAAAATCATTATACTTGGTTTGAATAGTTTAAAAAATGCTTATAGATAAAAGTAAAAATCACTTGGGGTATTTGGGCCCACTTCATGTGGGTGAAGTGGGCTATCCAATTATAATAGTTGATGCTTTTAGCTATTATAACCAAACTAGAACATTATTATTTCAAATCCCAAGTCAGAGTGTTTACTATTTCTATCTCCTTCCTTCCTTGTTATAGTGTTTTCTATTTTCATTCTAAACTAACCCAAAACACATATTATTATAATCTACAAACTAAACAACCAACTTAGTGCCTTCCTTAAACACCTTCTTAAATCCTTCATGAGAATGGACTTATAAAGTACCTTTCACATAATCATTAGGAAAGCACTTAAAAAGTGTTTATAATAAAAGTATTTTTACTCAAACTACTTAATTTAAAAGCACTCCCATACACAAGGGAAGTGATTAGAGTTCATAAAAGCAAGACAATGAGTTACAAACCTGAAGAGGATTGTATGGTGAAGGAGCATCAGATCCATACAAATCCCACTGTCCAGTAGTGTTGCCCAAATCTTCCAAGTCAAAGTAAACACTTTTGTCACCATACTTAGCAACCACAGCACCAGCCCTGAAAACAGAGTAACAAAAAGATGGAACAAAAAAAGCCACAAGTTTTAAATCAATATGAACCAAAAAAGAAAAGAAATTAGAGAAGTTTTTGATGAATTATATTGGTACTTGAAGTTTTTTGGTCTGAAGGTCTGGCGAGAAGGCCTGAGAGGGAGCTTGGCTCCGGCAAGGGAGCTTCCACCAAGGCCCTTTACGGTGACCGGTTGAACGGCGGCTAATGTTGCTAAGGAAGCCATTCTTGCCTGCCTTAGTGCCTTTTGCTTCGAAAAGGAACAAATTTGGAGTTGCAGGCTGAGGGAGGAAGTGAGGCTTCAAATGGGATTTGGATCCTGTGATTGGATTTTCTTTTGACACGTGGCGACATGGGATCTTGGAAGACAATTTAGAGTGTCACTTAGGAGGTGCCACGTTGGAAGGAGATGGATAAGCCTATCCTTGTTGATATGGAGGAAGATTTTGGACCTTGCTTTGGACTTTGTAGGTCTTTTTTTTTTAAAAAAAAAGGAGATTTCAGAGTATCTACGTAAATTTTTATACTAACATGAAGAATTTCATGACTTGAATATATTAATTTTTATATCCTGAAATTAGGAAAATCAAATTTTTCTTTTTTTTTTAAAAAAATAATTTTAGCCAAATCTGATTTCAAAATTGAAGAAACCAAATATCCTTTTAAATTCATTTTAAAAAGTAATTGAATCTGAATTACAATATAAACAAAAATTAGCAAAATAAATAATCTTTAATTTTAGTTTAGTTAATTAAAAAAGTATTTAATTTACAAATTAGACTTATGGAAGGTTAAATATATATTTCATTTTGTACGTAGCCATTTAAAAAAAAATCTATCTAATATATTTTCTTTTAAAAAAGAATATGTTCAAAAATAAAAAAAAATTGTTGAAAATAATTATAAAAATAGTAAAATTTTAGTTTCTACCACCCTAAGAGATGACATATAGATGTTGTTTTTGGGACTTAAAAAGAAGGGAGGTAAGGAACTTAGTACAGTCAGCACTAGGTATTGCTATAATCAAAATAATACAAGCTGAATACTACTTTCCTACTCATTAATCCAGAATATTTCCTACTGACCACTACCATAAACTTGACCACCTACTTGTTACTCCAAAACATGAAATGCTTTATTTTCTCTCTCCTCTTGCATTTATCTATCTTACAAGTTACTTGTAAGAAAAAAGAAAGCCTTAATGGTGACTTCAAATTCTGGTCTAAATGTAATAAAAAGTATTTTAAAATCCACATAAAGAAACAAAAGTATACACTTGGTTTGAAAAAATTTCTAATACCAAGATAGTATACCTCTATTCACACACAATAAATAAATAAATAAATAAAGATCAAATGTGTGAGACCTATAAAATAAAAATAATGTATCTGACATATTATTGATGGAATAAAATTGGGAAAAGGTTAGAAAAATAAGCGGGAAAAAGAAAAAGAAAAAACAAACAAACAAAAGTACTAATTATATATTATGTACACAAAGAGAAGTCATATTTCAGACATCAACCCAAAATGATTATATGGCTTTCTTTCAAGAGAGCCACCCATCAGCCCTTTGCCACTCAGCATGGAAAAAAGAAAAGCTTTACTTACAGTTATTTCTATATATATATGGATTAATATAATATTATAAGCTAATTAGTACCAATCATCCTCACAGCACATGCTGGTTCTAATATTTTTGAGCGTACAACAAATGATGCTTTTAACGTATTCAATGGATTCCATGGTGGGTTTTGCAGAGGGAGACGTATCGGTGAGGATTTGGACGGCCGCGGTGAGTAGAACGCCGCCATGATTGTCGGAAGCTTTGTCGTCTTTACGACGAGTGATGAGGAGGGGCGGCCGGGAGTCGGCGCCGTCGGGGAGAATTGAAAAGCCTGAAGGGAGGATGGCGACGCTGCCGGAATCACAACCAGACATCACTGACTGCATGCTGCTAATGTCTACTCCAGAGTATACCACCATGGATTCCGATGAGTTTGTGGAGCTGTCTTGTAGGATCCATATGTTGTTGCTCTCTTTTGATCCTATTGTCTGCCAAATAATAATTCTTTTACTCATCTTTACTCTTCAAAATCTTATACTTTTAATATTAAATTTTGAGTTAGATTAATTTATTTTGTCAACTGAATTTCAGAAGGTTATATTTTCAATTTTAAATTTTGAGTTTGATTTCAATTTATTTATTAGATTTCAAAATGTTACTAATTTACTCTTGAAATTTAAATTTGGTCTTTAAATTTTAATCTCTGAATTTTCACTAAATACTCACTTTTTGTCTTTAAAATTAATGTCTTTGTTTATCATCACTACTAAGGTTAATTTTGAATTTTCATTTTATAATTATTTTATTTGATAAACATTAGTGTCTAATATTTAAGTTAAAGATTGAGGGTTAAAAATGTAAATTTTGTAATATAGGAATATTTCAAAGATATAATAATAATTAAACCTAAAATTTAATTAAAAAGTAACTGTAGTTAAACCGTCGAGATACGCTACCAAAATGGGTCTTCCTAGGAAACATTTATTATTTTTTCTTTAAAAAAAATATTTTTCCTTTCCATATTACAACTTTATTGGTTTTTTTTTCTTTTAAAATTTCATTTTTTAAATATTAGATCGTCAATAACCTTTTGAGTTTTTTTTCATTTTAATTTTATTTTTAATTTTTAATTTCATTGAAATTTTAATTTTTTTTATCTAATACTCCCCATTATATTTGACATTTCTTTTTCAAAAGTCACAGACTTTACTTTTTTTTTTTCTTAAAAAAATTGATGTCTAATTAATTTGTGAAAAGAGTCAAATAATATGATAGAGAGATTCATTATACACAAACTTTCTATTAAAAAAATCATTCTACACAAAATAAAAATGTTGTTTGACTTTTAATTATTGTTAAATAGTTTGCGAATTTCATTTTAAAGTTAAAAGACATCAAAATAGACATTTTTAAAACTTAGGAATAATCGTATATATAAGTTGAAGTTCAAAAATTAGAATCATTGTGCCTCCAAGATTCACTACTTATTCAATTAGAATAACTTCAAGTAGAATATAAGAGAGAGGAAGAAAATAAAGAGAATGAATTTACTTGAATGGTAACTGAATTGCCTCGATCCTGTCCTTTAGCTAAATTTGCAATGGACTTAACTTTATCTCCACCAAACATGGCGTCCCACTATAACATTCATCATAGAAACAATTTATTAAAATCCCAAACATATGATAGATGGGTCATATATGTTCCACAACCATTCTGACTCAATAGAGCAAGATGTATGATAGCTACAATAGTTTGAAAATAATAATAAAATAGAATCAAAGAGTAATGACCAACCACGATTTTACATGAAAAACTCTTAAACAAACATCGATTTTATGTCACATTTTCACTCACTTGATTCGGGATGATTTGCCAATAATAGGGGCCTACTTATTTAAGTCCAAATAAACTTGGGCATCAAGGCTCTAAATTAACCTTAACATTGTGAAAGATCTAATGGTTACCAAATTGAAAAATCTTGGACAATGTAAGATCCAATAGCCACAAATATCTCCAAGGAAAACTTAAATAATCTTGAAAATAATCTCAAGGCATATTTGAGAGTAATTTTAAAATAATTAAAATCATTTTTGTTCGGTTTCTCCCAAAATGTCGTAACACCTTAGACTTATGAATTTAGATTTGATGCACTTGATGCCCTCAACATTCCCTTACATCTCTTGCAACCCGACAACATCATCTTGCTTCTAAAAGTGAAAACTATGTCCCCACAAATAGAAAAATGCACCTTGTTGGTATAGGTAACATTTGTTAATTGTTTTAAGTTTTTCTTTTTTATTCTCAAAAATTCTTCTCATTTGGTTGTGATCTCTGTTCATTTATATGCTTCTCCTAAACTCAAACATTACACGTGTCTTTAATCAGATAGAGCATGGAGATTTAAACTCCCGACTTCCTTAAAAGAAATAGTACACGTCAATTACGAGTGACGTATGCTCCGCACAAGTCTAGTTATTCTAATAGTTTGTCGGTCATCTCATAAATTAAAAAATTTAAGCAGATGGGTTACGAAAAATTGAAACGATTGTATGAATATTTACCTGATTTCGACGAGATTCATCTCTGAAAAAATCAAAGAGAAGATGGGGAGAAAGAGGCAACCAAAGAGAAGAAACTGCACACAAAATGACTCCAATGGGTTCACCAGGGTCACTAAGATTCTTCCTTGAACAAACCCTAATGTCTTCCCCTGTTTTCCCCACAACTTTGGTCCATGTTTGATAACTTGAAGCTGCAATTGCTTGGGAGAAGCTTGAACTCATTCTCTGTGCCAAGTTTAATGTGCTTTTTCTTCCAGCTAGTGTTGCAACTCCTGATCGATTACATAACGTTTAATTTCATATATTTATAATTTTCAGAGTCGTGTCTAATTATACTTCTAAATATTTAGTATAATAAAGTCGTTTGACTCAAATTTTTAAATTGTCTAATCAATTCTTGTGATATTTGGTATCTCATGTATTTTTGATTTACAAATACTCGACATCTTCAGATATAATACAGAAAATTTTGTGTATATTATCTAAAAAATATTATTGAATTTTCTATATATATATATATATATACATCCTTTTTTATATATTTATATTCAATGTAAGAGTACAATACACTCAGCAATCTATTGGATATAAAAATGAGGAATATTCAACCATTTATTAGACACTATCTTATAATTTAGAAGCGTTGTTAAATATACTTGAAGACACAACTCTCAAAGTTTATAGACTAAACTTATAATTCAACCTTTTTAACATGTAAATTGTAAATTTAAAAAAATAAACTTTGAGTTATTATTTCATTAATATTCAATTTTTTGAATCCTAAGACAACTAACTAAGTGGTAGTTATTGTCCCTCTTTTGATTGGAAAAATTATTTAATGAAGCTGCTACAATGTGACTGTTTCTTGGGTATGATTCGAAGTTTTGTATTTTCTAATTCAAAGTATTGCTCTTTTTTTCCTCATATTTAGTGGTGAAAAATTTTGACCAACTACATTGTGGCAACCTCAAAAGATTTTATCAGCCGGTATGGATTATCAACTTTTTCCCTATGTGTGAAATTTTGTTTGAAGCTTAATTACATTTAGTTATGGAAGGAAGAAGAGGGCTACCAGCTGAGTCTTTCATGGGGATGTTGGTTGCCATGAAGAAAGCAAGGCGTTCACATTGGAGTTGGAGAGTTGCCATCCAATGTCTTGCCCCGAAGGCAGTGCCATTGTTCACTATGTTTCTATACAAGTTGTGAACTTTGTTTTTTTCACATTCCAAATGTTCCACCATTGTTACCTGAAATAAACCATAACCTTCGACAACAAGTTATTGACCTCTATATTCAATCCATTTGCCAAACTAAGCATAACTCAATTAGAGGTTAAGATATAAAATTGAGTTGTCTCACAAAATCATACCTTGCAATGACCATTAGATTCATCCTTAATGATGCAACCAGATGGACGTTTTCTGTATTTTACCAACGATGCATCGATATTATTGTTATCTTCAATGTTTTCAATCGAAACATCGACTATCGCCCATTGTTCGGCATCGAGTTGCTTGCAATGGCGAATGAAATACATTTCTCTCGTGGGAACTAATGGTGTAAGCATTTGCACTTCTGCAAACATCTGTAGTAGACAATAAAAGATCCATTTTTAATTCATCACTTAGGTGTGATTTCTAGGCCTTCATTGTGTATATATATATATATTTTTTTTTTATTGAGGTCATGTTTGGTAACTATTTTATTTTTGTTTTTTAGTTTTTGAAAATTAAACTTATAAACGCTCATTTGACCTTTAAATTTCTTGTTTTATTATCTATTTTTTATCAATATTTTCAAAAATCAAGCCAAATTTTAAAACTAAGAAAAATAGGCGAAATTTGCTAATCATTGGATTTTTTTTTTTTTTTTGAAAATTAAGCCTATAAGCACTCATTCCCCCTCTAAGTTTCTTGATTTATTATGTACTTCTTACCAATATTTTTAAAAATCAAGCCAAATTTTAAAACTAAGAAAAATAGGCGAAATTTGCTAAACATTGGATTTTTTTTTTTTTTGAAAATTAAGCCTATAAGCACTCATTCCCCCTCTAAGTTTCTTGATTTATTATTTACTTCTTACCAATATTTTCAAAAATCAAGCCAAATTTTAAAAACTAAAAAAAAAAAAAATTTTTAAAAATCTATTTATTTGTTTATTTTTGGAGTTTGGCTAAAATTTCCACTCATGTACTTAAAAAAGATGAAAATTATTATAAGAAATTGAGAATAAATATGCTTAATTTTTAGAAACAAAAAAACCAACAACGGAATGGTTGCTAGGGTCGTATGTAGTTTTTAAAAACTTATTTTTGTTTTGAAATTTGGCTATCTTGTACTTAACAAAGATGCAAACCATTCCAAAAAACTGAAAGAAAATAGATTCAATTTTGAAGAACAAAAAATAGAAAACAAAATAGTTACCAAATGTACATAAAATTTAAATTGGTTCCACATTTTAGTTTCACATTTTAGTTCGTGAATGTGAAAGAAAAAGTTAAAGTTTTTCATGGAGGCTTACCAATTGCACTGCGCCATTATTCAAATTGGCAGCTTCTCCATTACAAATAACATCAACTGTAGCTGCCTTGGAGATCATGAAAGGAAACATCTCCTTCCATTGATTCTACAAACAAATTATTAAATCATAAGTGAGAATTGAAGAAGACATCATGAAACTGCATTTCATAATGGAAATCACAAAAGGATTAAGCATACCTAATTCTATCGTCCCCAGTAACAAAACACCAACAAAATGACACTTAGAATCTTTTAAACTTGACTTACACTAAATTTAATCTTTTAAGAATATTGTGGTAGAAAAAGTATGTATACAAAATTAAATTTATCATTATATTACCCATCAATCAAGATCAAGGAACAAAACAAAACAAAATGACATTTTGTTTCTTGTAAACCAATCATTCAACCTAAAAACGTTTTGATCTTTTCACTCAGATTTTTTTTGGTGGGTTAAATATAATGCAGTGTGCACCCCAATATTATTAAGACATCATGACAAAGGAAATGGTAACTTGTAACAATCCATTGAAGTACTCAAAAGTTTTTGTTACAGTAAATATAATAGTTTGAGGTTTAAATTCCATCATAGTCTATATACTTTCCATTTGTTTCATGTTAAACTTTAAAATGTCTATTTTAGTCTATATACACGTATGCTTAAAACAATTACCATTTGGTCATTTCTATATTATTTTTCTATCTAAAATCTACTTTGCCAAATGCTCAACTCAAATCAACGTGGCTTACATGTTTACCGTTGGTACATTATTATTTTTTCCAAAGTAGAGTAACATTAATTTTGAACGTTTAAAAATTAAAAGAAAACATGGAAGAAAAATAATTGAAGGCCAATTTGATAACTATTTGACTAGTTTTGAATTAAAAAACGCAGTTAAGTTTTGTTTTTAAAATTTGGTTAAAAAAAAACTCAAGTATTTTAGTTAAAGAAAATAGATTTAATTTTTTAAAAAAAAAACAAAAGACAAAATAGTTAACCTAGAGAAAGCAAAATAGCTAGGAGAATAGTTTTATTACCTCATCCATGAAGCTTTGAACCAACCTAGAGGGGTCCATGAAAACAAGGGCAGTCTCACGTGAGGCTTCAATGTGTGTTTTGAGGGAATGAGTGTTGGAATTATTATTATTATTATTATTGTTGAAATGGAAGGTTTTCAAGTACTCATCGTAGTTTAATATCTGTCTTCCGCTCTCCACGCTGCGGACCCATAGTGGGTCGCCGGCGGTAGCCATTGTTTTCAGCTCTTCAACAGCTTCATCAACTTTCTCCATCATCCTTGACTTTTCAACCCCGAAAATTCCTGTGTAAAAATCTAAACAGCTTCGCTTCCTCGTCTCTTGCTCGTTCCCTGGTGAATATGAAGGAGACGCCGCTGCTTGTGGGTATTTTCCCAGTGCCGCTCGTAGTTTCTCAACCTGGGAATTACAAACCATTGTTTAATAATAATCCTCGATACCAATTTTATCTTTGCTCCTAGTTTTTCTAAGTAATTCATATCATGGATTTTATTATCTTTCTATATTTGTCATTCACTCACGTCCAATCACAAAATGTCACGTGTCAAATTTTTTTTTTTTTTTTGTAATTTTTTTAATTTGGTCCAATATTTCAAAATACTTTTTCTCTTCACTCTCATAAATCTACATTTCCAAATGTTGTCATATATTTACATGGTTTTCAACCCCCCCCCCCCCTTCTTTTTAATGATTATTTCTCCTTGAAAATGTAATTACAAAGGCTACTACTAAAACTAAAAAGTTAAGATCTTTTATTTGGTTTTTTTGTTCTTAAAAAATCTCAATTTATAAACTCCATTTCAATTTATTTAGTTTAGTTTTTCTCTGTTTGATTATCTGGATGTTTTTCAAATCCAAGTCAAGTTTTAAATAGTGAAAAAAAAAAAAAAAACCCATCGATAACAATTTGATTAAATTTAGTTTTTGTCTTTGAAATTTATGTTTCTTCCTTACAATTTCATTATCATATAGTTTTCACATTTATCTATAGAAATAACTTGAATTCTTAGTCAAATTTTAAAACTACAACAAAATTTTAAAGCTACCTCTATTAGTTTTCAATTTTTAGGTTTATTTTGTAAAAGTGAATAACAAAATAAAGGAATTTATAAGTAGGAATAGTATTTATAATTAGTTTAACTTTTAAAAATTAAAAACCAAAAAATTGAATGACGATCGAACATAAGTAGTTTTTAAAAACTTATTTTTCGTTTTGGAAATTTGAAGTATGAGTTCAAATGGTTCACAGGATATGATATTGAAGAACAAAAAAACCATAAACAAAACAGTTATCAAAACAAATCCGAAGTTAATTGATTTTAGACATTATTTAAAAAAATATATATATGAGGTAGATTTAGGTAAATTAAATTTAATGTTACCTCGGCTTTGAGCTTGGCGTTCTTAATACGCAATTGCTCCGTGGTTGTAAAAGTGACGTGGTCTTCACCGGCGTCGGCCGTCCCACAGTTTGGACAACCAACTTTTTTCCTACAAATTTCTCTCATTCCTTTAATTTCTTCTCGAAGTTTCTCCATTTCAGCTTTTAATAATGTGTTTTCATGCCGCTCTTGAATAGCCTAACAACAAACAAATCCATTTGATATTTTAAGATCTATTAAATACAAAATTAAAAGTTTATAAATCTATATGTAACATTCTTTAAATACATCAAAATCTTAATTAATATAAACAAATTACGAAGTTTAGAGGTTAAACTTGTTATTTAATAAAAAGAAAAGTAATAACATAGTTGTTGACAACGTTGAACAAAAACTCATATTATTGAGATTTTCTTGAATTAACATTAAACATGTTTCTAATTTTGTTTTTTTAAAAAAAAGTTTATCCACTCAAAAAAGTTAATCCAAACAAGTCGTATAGGAATTCTCAACAAAAATACAATACATACTTTTATTTGAGTTCGACGATTTTGGAACCAAAACTTGACCTGCCTTGGCGAAAGTCCTAATCGCTTGCTAAGTTGTTGCCTTTGCTTCTCATCTGGATGTGGCGACTCTTTAAACAGCCTATGTACAAAATTCAACCAAAAAATTAAAAAAAAAAAAAAACATTAAAACATTAAAACATTTTCCAAAAAAGAAAATACAATAATGTGGATGGATAAATTACGCCTCCATTTCTCTGATCTGCTCGGTTGTATGTCGATGATATTTCTTCCTTCTCTTTACATGACACCCATGATCCACCCCATCTTCATTCTCGTCGTGCGCTCCTCCGCCGTCGAAACCGTCGTCGTCCGATCTCGACCTCACTGGTCCCGAATTCTCGCTACTAACTTCCGCCGCCGTATCATCTCTCCGCGCTCCACCGCTACCGTCGTCCACCTCCTCCATCTCAACATCTCCCTTCTCCGCCACCTCACCCCGACGGAAAATCCCCGCCTCGAAAATTTAAAAAAAAAAAAAAAAAAAGACCTGTATGATTAAAGAGCAAGAAGCATAGGAATAGGTAAAAGAAAATTGAATATATACATACAAGGGTAAGAGAAAGAGCCGGAGAGGAGAAGAAGTCTTTGGTAAAAGCAAGGCGATTAGTATTATTATTGTTGGACATGTCGGCACCCATGGGAAGAAGGAGGAAGGAGAAATTAAAAGGGGGTTTAGGATTGGGATTGGTTTAATTTGAAGGGAAGAAATTGAGATGAAGACAAGTGAAGAAGGGGGAGTGGAGAGATTTTAAAGGAGATGACAACAAAATGGCTGAGCTCAGTGGGTATTTGCTGTCGTTCTCTACAGATCACTGTTTTTTTTTTTTTTTTTTAATTTTTTTAAAATTTTTTTTAGAGAGAGAGATAGAGAGAGACTGGTAGGGGTTGACTGTTAGATATTGGATGTAAGAGAGAAGACGACTCAACTAACTTTTAACTCATTTCAATCAAAGATCCAACGGTATTTCGTTGTTTTCTTTTTTCCACCAACGGCTTCTTTGCCTCAACCTACCTCCCAATTTTAATTTTTATTCTCTACAATCCTATTTGTAAATATTTTCAAATAATTTTGTGATTTAAAATAATTTTTTTATTATAATTAAAAAAATATATACAATTGTTTATAAATATAGAAAAATTTCATTGTCTATCAATAATAGATCGTGATAGACTTCTATCGTAATTTATTGCTGAAGCAATAGAAGTTTATCACAGTCTATCGATAAATAGTGAAAGTTTTCTATATTTGAAAATAGTTTGGCTCATTTTGCTATATTTGAAAACAACCGTAACTTTTATCTTCTTTTTTTTTTTTTTAATGAATAACTAATATAAATGAGGTATATCGACACAAAAAGAAAAAAAAAGTTGTTTAGTTGTAGGGTCTACAATTTAAATAATTAATTAATCATAAAATTGATGTTTTTCATTTGTGTGAGTCACAATAAAATTAAATAACTCTACTCCTCCCGACTCGTATCTTTAGGCCAAAACATTGTCCAAGGTGATGCTAGTAATCCCTTGATCAACATATATGATTTTGTCCTACCCGTTGAATAGACAAAAGTTAATTTTTTTATTTACATCTATAGAGTTGGTATGTTGAAATGTTTACCTAACAATAATTATATGTATAGGAATTTTACTTACAAATTTTAATAGATTATTTTTTCATGAAAGACAACTCAATTGAGAATTTTTTATACTAAGAGTAAAATTTAGAAATTTCAATATCAAAGATCAAATGAAAAAAACCTAAAAGATTAGGGATCATTTTTTCATATTTTGCCTTTCTTTTATATTCATTTGCGAGTATGTGAACCAACTAGTGGCTAAAGTGAGCATACTTTAATTGACATACAAATATGTTAATTGATGTTCAATTAAAATTTATGTCTAATAAAACTTAAATTTAAATTTTATGTTTAGTAGAGATGTGAATTTAAAACTTTTGTTGAATCAGTCAAGGACCTATTAGGATAGATTAAAAAATTAGGGATCTATTGGACAAAATTGAAAGTTTAAAAATCTATTAGACACTTTTTAAAGTTTAGAAACTTAATTGACATAAAATTGAAAGTCTAAGAGTCTATTAAAAACTTTTTAAAGTTGAGAGATCTACTGGATGACACAAGTTGTAAATTTAAAGATTTATTAGACACTTTTGAAAGTTCATGGATCAAATAGCCACAAATCTAAAAGTTTAGACACTAAAACTATATATATATTTAAGAATAAAATTAGAAACTTACTTTAAGAATAAAATTATAGGATTGTTTTCAAATAAAGCAAAATCAACCAACTTATTTGTAAATATAACAAATGTCACTATCTACCAGTAATAGACACTAATAAACATCTATGGTATCTATCATTATCACTTATAGATGTTTATCAGTCTCTATTACTATCAATTATTGATAAATATTGATATTTTATTATATTTAAAAATATTTTGAATAATTTTTTCATTTAAAACAACTACCCTAAAATTATATATATTTAACTCGAGCATATTACTAATACTTCCTGCTTTATATTTTAATATCAATAGTCCCATTAAAATAAACTAATTAACTGAATTAATTAAGAAAAATTAATAAGGATGTTCATAGTTAATGTTGAAATGTACTCTTTCTCAAAAAGAGAGAGAAAAAAAATTAAATGTACTAAAAGAAGGTTAACGTCGAACATAAATTGAAGGTACTAATTAAAATTAATTAAGCTTGCACATTTTATTGATGTTATTTTATTTATTTATTTGTATGCAATGAAAATAATGACTATAATTAATAGGCCGACTCCAATTTTATCTTTTTCTTGTATCTGTAGATCTTTTTTCTTGATTTGCTCAAAGACGACATTTTAACGAAAACAATTTTTATCCCCCATAACCTAATGAAAATTATATTTTAATCTCCGAACTTAACGACTTAATCTATATATATTTTTTTAAAAATTTAAAAAATAACAATTTAATCCTTATAAATATTATAAATTTCAGAATAAAAAATTAAATTATTATTTATTAAATTTTAAGAACTAAAATATTACAAATTTGTTTGTATGAGACTAAATTCTCATTTGATTCTCTTTCTTTAATTTTTTTAATTAACCAAAAGTCACCTTCATTATTAAAAAAAAAAAGGGTTAAAAATCACCTTTAATCTTTCAATTTTCATAAAAGTAATAATTTCATCTATGAACTTTTGGATTTATAACGATTTAGTTCTTATTCTTTCAAATTTGTAAGGTTACCGTTATTTAACTTCAGCATTATAGCATGCAACAATTTGGCCCTTTCACTTTCAAATTGGTAACTCAATGTAGTCTCTATTGTGAAAAATGTCATCAACTTAATTTTCAATTTTGATTATGTAGTAACTTAGTCTTTAAATTTATAAACAAATTTGATCCTTAATCAATCTATCAATCTACGTTTGTAAAAGATTCATTAAATTTTATTAGTATTTTCAGACCACAAAGACTAAATCTACACAAATGGCGACAAATGGATTTTAATCTCATCTGCATTTCAACGAATATTACCCAAAAAATTGTTCTTTAGTTTGCATTTTTCTCTTCTGATATGTGATTCTTGTGTTGAAGAAGGTAGTTGGAAGAGTAGATAATATGAACAAAAAGGGACATTTTCCCTTAGAAATCCATAAACGAAGAAAGAAAAAATAATAATAAGAGCTTATGTTTTTCCCTTTCTTCTCTCTCTGATTTCCCCTACTTTATGTCTCTTTGTATTTGAATTTAAAGCTGTAATGTCTAATCATCTCCTCAGCTAATGAGAGAAAGACAAGCCAATGGAAATTCAGAAAAATCAACACATGAAATCAGATTAAAAAAAAAAAAAATCAAACTAGAAACAATAAAAGGACAAAATGTGAGGAAATTATTGAGAAGGGAAAGTAGGGGAAAATTTTAATGGAAAGAGGGAAAGTAGCTTCACAAATACACATGAAAAAGATGAAAAATATGTCCTAAATGCCAATAAAGACAAAACGAAAGGCATAGATTCAGCATAAATGAAATTGAATATGGGTTACTGTTGTAATAATATGAAGGTAAGTTTGCTATTTTGTGATCATATTGTAATAATGTACCTTCAATTACATTTAAATAAACTTTGTCTTTCTACTTAAAAATAGATTGTACCATTGCTGGCACGATACCATCCTCATAAATGAGAAAATTTTGTTGGGCTTGACTCAACTGCATGATCAACACAAACCATACCATTTGGCATCTTCTTAGAAGTTAAAACACACATTCTAAAGTCGAAGTTCCTTAAATTTCACGTGGTTCAACGATAAATTTACAGTTTAAAGAAGAGATGACATGCAAAACAAAGATAATCCGAATAAAGAAGAAGTTAGAAATTAGTTCAAATTCAAGTTACTTCATATACAATTATAATAATGTATATATTTATAGGAGAAATGACCTAAGTTTACACTTTCTTCCTAGGATTAGCATTAGGATGAGATGGGGTTTTTCCTTATCCTACACAAGTTAGGATCATATTTGATTGACTCAATGATTAGTTGGTCATTAATTTATTTGAGTTTAAGTCCCACATTTTTTCCTGACTTTTGATATATTTCATCAAGTCTAATTAATTTCACTTAAAATATAGGTACAATCTCATTTCACCTACATAATTTATGCATGAGAGAGTCAAAGACTACCTAATATTGAAATTTTTTACATGCACTATGTTATAAAATTGGTTTCAAATTTTTCTTAATTTAATTTAGCAAAATTGTATTGAGTTCAATCAATTTAGATTTATTGAGCTTAACTAAATTTAAAAGACTAATTTAAAACTTATGTCATTTAAAGTGTTTTTTTTTTAAAAAAAAAAAAAAAAAATATGTACACTCAAAAGTTGGGCCCATTTATTGAAGCCCAAAATCTGCTCTTTTTTTCTTTTTCTTTCTTAAAATTTCCCTCATGTGAATCAGGTTTTATTTCTATATATGTGCATGTATGTATGTGCAGGATGACCATTCATCGAAGCATCATACTTTATTAAGGAGATGGATTAGGTTCTTTCTTATCCTTTTTCGAGGAAGTAGCCACACAATTGATCAGAGACAGAGAAAAGATGAGCTTTTGATTCCTTGCCTTTGCCGAGAGAAAGGGAATGTTCTTCAAGGTGGTGATTCTTCTTCGTATTCATCCTTTACCATCGTAGTCCAAATATATATTCATTCTTCTTGGTATTGGTCACGGGGCAGAGGAATACACACTAAGTCCATTTTTCTCCTCTATTTATTGTCACGTCTTTGGCATGAAGATCTTAGTAGTTTATTGAAACATTCATTTATGGAATAGATCTTGATCAAAGTCTTAAAAATAAAGGCTGTCTTTCTTCTGTTCTTAGTTTAAATTTGATCTCTTCAGATCATTTACTTTACTTCGATGATGTTTTGTACATGTTTTTATTAGTATCAAACTCTAATGGTATTATCATGCTTATAGGCCCATTAATAATGGTTCGGCCAAAAGACCTACTTGATCAAATATTGATGCTTTAATTGAATGGTTACTATACATACTTGGTAAAGGCAAGAACCGAAAGCCCCGCTTTTCTTTCTCTCAGTCGTCCTCAAAATAGGAAGATTCTTTCTTTCTTTCTTTCTTTTTCCTTAATAAACTATGATGCTTTAATAAATGGTCATCATAACCATACATACATGCAAATTGTTTAGAATTTTTTTTAATGACATGAATTTAAATTAGCCTTCCAAATTTAATTAACTTCAATAAATATAAATTAATTGAACTGAGATACCTTAACTTTCTCGTAAACGTGATCCACTAATTGTAATATAAAAAGTAGACCTCATTTTTCAACATTTGTTGTTATTTACTAATGTGTTTTGATCGTAATGAAAGGTCGGCCCTACTATAAAATCTATAATCAACAAAGTAATTTGATTGCGAATGAGAGGGTTATCAATCCAATTACGTTTGATTATTACATGGGATTCCATACACTATTTTTTACTAACTTTCCATCATTTACCCTTTTTATTTAGTTATCATATTTGAGTTGGCAATCATCTAATTTCATTATGTTTATCTATATGGAAGTAAACAACACCTATGAATTTTTTTTATTATGTGATTGCTTCAATTATTAGTAGTAAACACAATCAAAGAAATGTCATTCTCTTTGCAATTGATCAGTCCATTGCGATTGACACATGAATGTAAATTTATTACGATTGCGGCAATTTTGATCATAAATTAGTGCGAATATAAGTCTACTAAATTAAATTAAGACAAGGTTGAAACTAATTTTATAACACATTGATATCACAGCGCCTATTACTGTCAGAGAAAATTTTGCACTCTTTCTTTTACCACTATAATATATTGATTTTTTTACACTCAACAATACAAATTTCCCTTTTACATGTTCCACTAGATTTAAATAGTAAATTTCTCACATCTATATTAGATTATGAGTTCTTTTTAACATTCCTAATGTGCAATCAGCTTTAATCATATATATATAAAAATCAAGTTACTTTGGGTCTAAATCTTAATTAATTTTGATATATAAAACTTTTGGAAATTTATCCCATTTTAAATTGATGAACTACAATAAATTTCATTTTTAATTTTGTAAAATTACATTGCCAACTCTCTATTTGGTTAAATCTTCAAAAATGTCATGCTACTAGAATCATTCTACAGTAAATTTTGCTATCAGTTATAAATATTTTTAGCAATTTTGTCATTTAACATAATTTCTCTAAAAATATACATTTTAAAAAGAATAATTGTAATAGATGACAAACTAGAACTTGCTATTTACAAATACAACAATTTTTAAAAAAATTTGCAAATATAGCAAATCTTTAAAATGATATTTGGTTATTCATATTTTACCTTATTTTAAAGGAGAGTATTCAATCTCCCAATTCCTCTCAATGAAGATATAGGTTTCACATCCAAGATTTGGAAAGCGTCGGTCATTTTCATTAGGTACAATGAGCCAATTATCACATTAAACATTTAATGTAAATGCCAAATAGAAAGGAAATTGAAAGAAGCTATTTTTTTAGTTTCTCAAATTCGATATCTTTTAAGAAAGGTTTCTTAAAATTTAGAAATAAGAAACAAGAATGGTTATCAAACCAATCAAATTGAGAAACGAAAACGCTATCAAATAGATCTATAATTTTTTTTTTTAAGACTTTAAAAATATGAAATCTATCATTAGTAAACTTATATCACTAAGATAGACTAAGTCTATTAGAGTGTATCAATGATAGGCTTATATCACTTCTAGACTACTTTAAGTAGCATAGAAGTCTATAACTTATAGACTTTTGTCAACTAATGTATAATATTTTATTAGTAAATATTTGTTTAGTAACACTTTGTCTTGAGTAAATGAACATTAGAGAAGAATTAGTTTGGATGATTGTAATTAGAATGTAACTAGATACTCAGGATCGAACTAGAAGTCTAAAACTTATAGAATCTATTAGTAGTTACCACTAATAGATTTCAATTATTATAACATAATAATAGAAATCCATTAGTGGTAGCTATTGATATAATATTAGTCACTCAAAGGATTCTATCATTAATGGAAGAAGTCACTTACTATTACTCATGTGTTTTAAATGTTAGAAAATGATTACTAAAGCCCTATTTAAAATGTAAAAATTTTGAATTTTTTTAATTCTAACATTTAAAATTGATGATATTAGTGATATCAATGATATAGTTTACGTAAATATCGGTGATATGCATGTATCAATGATATCCGTGATATGAATGATATTTGTATATTAGTGATATCCATCTATTAGTGATATAACTAAGATAGACATCAGTGATATCAATGATACAAGTGATATTGATCATATGACTTAGATAGATATCAAGAATATCTATGAGTTGGTGATATTAATTATAAATGATATCAATGATATAACTTGGGTAGATATCAATGATATATATGTATTAGTAATATCAGTGATATCGATGATATAACTTAGGTAAATATCAGTGATATCTATGTATCAGTGATATTGATGATAAAACTTACATAGATATTGATGATATCAATGACATCTATAAAAAGAGATATCAATAATAGATTTCTATCATTGATAGCAGTTATCACATTTTATAAAAAATGAAAAAAGAGCCATTTAAAAAATTCAGGTACCAAACACATCAATTCATAAAAAATTGGGGACTTAGATGATAATTTTTCCTTCTTATATTGTCTATGAAAAACTCACCAAATACAACCTAACAGAGTTTGAGAAAGAAGAAGACGAAACGTTCTCCATCAAGCAACTAAACTAATGATAATCTAGGTATTAATGCAACTTTGTTATTGAGACGAAAAAGTTGAAGGGTATTTTCTATAATTTATTTAGCATAATCAAAATGATTAAAGGTTGATTTCTTATGTTTGTCTTCCATTAGTTCAACAATTTTATTAAATAAAAGCTTGAAGAATTTGATGGCGGGAATATTGACAACCGAATAGGCCTTTTCTTCTTTGATGTGTCGCAATAATATTGGGTAAGAGGATGCTTAATCCGAGGAGAAGAACAGATGAATAATGGCAGCTCCGACAAAGATGCACAGGTGTTAGCCTGCGAGACGAGCTCTCACAAGCTTCCCGAAGATCACCACATGATTCATGAATCACTTCCCTTCTTCCTCTTCCTCACCGCCTTTGCTTCTTTTAGCACTCAACCCAATCATACTCAAATCCTTCAAACCCGAAACTCCATTCCATTGCATTACATGTCTTTTCCCCATTTTCCAATACCGAAATCACTTCCTCTTCTTCGATCCGACCCCTCATCGTCGTTGCTCAAACCATTCTCGCCTCCTTCTCCCGCATTTTAGTCACTCACTCTGCTCTCTCCCTTTCTTTTTCTGTGATTACAGAGGTAACCTTACTTCTCACCTCTTTATGATTTCATCTCTCATTCTCTGGATCATTCGCATTTGAGTGCTCATTTCCTCCGATTTTTGTTTTATTGTGCGTATCAGTTTTTTTTTTTTTTTGGATACATAGTTTATGTTTTAGGTAATTCGTTGTTGAAACGATCAATTGTCTTTGCATCGATCGGATTGATTGTTTGCTTTATATTTAATCAACGGTGGTTTGTATAGAGATGTTTTAATTTACGGCGAAAAAATTAAGTTTAGAAGTATTTGAAATTTTTGAATAATCTCATAGTTATATTGATAGATCCTCTAGATTCGTAAGGTTTTTGTCCTCTCTGCTAATTATTACTGTCATTTGGACATTTACGATCCTATTGGGTCTTAAGATTGACATGATGACATCCTAATGAAACTCAGGATCTCTTATCGTTTCTGCTTTTGCTGTTTTGGTCTCCAGGGCGTACTAGTCACCGACTTCCTAATAGGCAATTATTCTACATTTGGTTTTGAGGAGAGCTTGTTTATACTAATTAGAATTACGCCATGAGGGGGCGGCACGTTGTGGAAATATCCGCGACGTACAAACGTGCAGCGTCAAAGGACCACATAAATGCTCACGGTAAACAAGAGAGTTCAGGTGTGGTAGCAATGCCCCTGTCAAGATTCTCATGTTTCTTTGTTGTCTGAAACGATATTAACTGCTTGACTACCAAACATGTTTTAGTGCGTCATACTGGATACCCTTCATGGAGACGTTCCTTGCCGCATGTTGTTGTAGCAACTCTTGCTTCTTTTTTGTTTGGCTACCATCTTGGGTAGGTCCTCAATCATCACCACTCCTTATATCATTTTAGTGTTCTTTTATCCATTATATTTTTCAAATTGATTTAATCAATTAGTTGTTTATCTTTTATGATGCAGTGTAGTTAATGAAACCTTAGAGAGTATTTCTTTAGACCTTGCCTTTAGTGGGAGTACTATGGCGGAAGGTGATTTCGGAAACATATATTTTTTGCCCCATTTGATAACAATTTGGTTTTTGAAATTGTACTTATTTTCTCACGATTTATATATCACGGTTTCGAAAACATTTAAATTTGTAGTCAAATTCAAAAAAAAAAAAAAAGAAAAAGAACAAGTTTTTTTTTTAAAACTACTTTTCTTTTTTTTTTTTTTTCTTCAAAACTTGGCTTGTATTTTGAAAACATCCAAGTTAGATAACAAAACAAAGGTGGAAGTAGCATTTATAATCTTAATTTTAAAAAAACCAAAGGGTTATCAAATGGGCCTTAGTACTTTTATTTGTGTTTTTTGAAAGAATAACAACAATCTCATATTTTCTTTGAATAAAGGTCTCGTAGTAAGTACATGTTTAGGTGGTGCCTTTCTTGGATCTCTACTCAGTGGCTGGATTGCAGATGGGGTAGGGCGTCGTAGAGCATTGCAGCTTTGTGCATTACCCATGATAATTGGTGCATCAATGAGGTAAGCATTATGTGAAGCATCTTCCTGAGTGATCCAGTCCTGGAGCCACATTTGTTCTAAATATTTGGTGAAGATTCGAATGCTGTTTATTTACCATATTGATTCTTTCACTCTTTTTTTAACTTTACAATCAATAAATTTTTAACCTCATAAATATGTATCACCTCCTTCAGGTCATTTTAATAATATCTCCCAATTTCAAGTTCCAAACATGTCGTAACTTATTACTATATCTATCATAAAGTAATTCTGTTTCGTTTGTAATTTTCTTTTCACGCACAAATATGATTGCAGTGCAACCACAAAAAATCTCTGGGGAATGCTTCTTGGGAGGTTATTTGTTGGAACTGGGATGGGTCTTGGCCCAGCTGTTGCAGCACTGTATGTTTCTGAGGTACATAATATCCTGATAAATTTGTACAGTTCTCCATACTCTGGAATTAAAATTAAAATCTCACCTTCAGTTTTGCGTTTCTTTTAGTTATTCCTTATTCATTTTGTGCAGGTATCACCAGCTTATGTGAGAGGAACTTTTGGGAGTTTCACTCAGATTTCATCGTGTCTTGGTCTTCTGGGATCCCTATTTATGGGACTACAAGCCAAGGGAATAGTGGGTTGGTAAGTAATGTCCGAGAAAATGTGTGGTTGATGACTGCACTAAAGTTTTTGTTTCATATCTATCCAGAGTGGGCAGTTCTTGGTTTTCTGTGAATGTCAGCTCATATCATAGCTTTTCTGACTATAAGGTATTCTCAGGTGGCGGGCTTGTTTTTGGGTATCGGTTATTCCTGCTGCTTTACTTGCCCTTTTGATGGAGTTTTCAGCAGAAAGTCCTCACTGGCTTTTCAAGGTCATAATCCCATACATAATTTCGATTGCCTCTTTTGGGAAGTTTATCAACTAGTGTTTGAGAGTTCACTTTCTTCACTTGCTAGATTATATATTGGTTCAGTTCAAAGCAAGTTTAAGGAATTACAGGTCCTGTTTCTTTTCCCCCAAACATGCACATATATAATTAATTCCACATGGTTATATCATGCCATGGCTAAGCGATATTTGTATTTGACTCATTTTCCCAGGAACTCTGACTTAATGAACCTTTTTTTTCTCCTTATCTCCGCTTTCTTCCTTCTTGTTCATGTAAACATCTCAAGGTTTTGATATCTTCGTATCCTACTTCATTTCATTGTTAGTTGCTCTTTTCTTCCGCTGGCATGGTTCAATCCATCAATTAGTTCCATACTACACCAGAAGATACAATCGTTACACCTTTAAAACTGCCTTTGTCATTATTATTCATAGTGCATATAATTTCAGAATCACAGAAAATTTTTCTTCAGGATAAATTCAAGGTTTATAACCAAATTCAAATGCTAATCTGTTTCTCAATTCTGTGTTGGTCTCTCATGAGTTCTATTGGATGAGTGACAAAATCGCACTCATATGCCACTGTATATTGTTTCATGCTCTCCTTTTCATGGACCATTTCTTATTTACATTCTGAAGTGATTTCTTACCAACTTTTCTGGGTTTGTTTCAGAGTGGAAGAACTGCTGAAGCTGAGGCTGAATTTGAGAAGCTTTTGGGTGGAGCAGATGTTAAATATGCGTATGCAGAATTGTCAAAGTCTGATAAAGGAGATGATGCAGGTGCAGTAAAGTTGTCAGAGTTACTCCATGGCCGCCATTTCAAAGGTAACATACAACGTAATCACTCATCAGTTAATAGTTTCTCACATACTTTGAACTCTTTATGAAACTTTTTTTTCTCTAAATTATTACATTACATGTCAAATTTTGCAGTGGTTTTCATTGGTTCAACCCTTTTTGCTTTACAGCAGCTCTCTGGCATAAATGCTGTTTTCTATTTCTCTTCATCTGTCTTCAAAAGTTTTGGTGTACCTTCAGATCGTGCAAATATTTGTATAGGAGTAGCAAACTTCTTAGGTATGTTGGCTTTGACTGGGATCATCTTGCAGTTCCGCTATGAGATTATGCTGGTATATACTTTATTTTTTCTTCATCCTTCAGGGTCAGTTGTTGCAATGATACTGATGGATAAACTTGGAAGAAGGGTGCTGCTTCTTGGGAGTTTTTCAGGCATGGTAATTATTCTAGTGCTTTTGCGGGATAAAAGTCTCTTTGGTTTAGAAGGATGTCTTGGTAGAAACTGTGAGACTAAATTTCAAAACTAAAATATTATATTATATTTTTCCAGGTTTATTTCTTTTATATTGTATATGAAATTTTCATCATAAGAAGTTCCTATAGGACCTTTTTAAAGTGTATTGTGGAATCAAAACAGATGTATGGTTATGCTCTTTATAGCATCATTTGGTCCCAACTAAAGTCGTGCATTACTTATGTAACATGTATGAGACTGATATAATTAAATTAGGTAAAACTAAAAATCCTATACAAATTTCTTTTAGGTGTACCCTCGATTAGGTTTTGCTTTCTACTAGCATTTGGTATTTTTTTTCACGTTACGGTGTTTTGTTCTAGGTAGTGTCAATGGGCCTCCAAGTGGTTGGAGCAAGCTCATTTCCATCCAGCACTGAAGCATTCTATCTGTCTGCTGGTGGCATGTTACTGTGAGTAATTAACATCCTAATAGTCAAGCAAACTCGGGTTGCCTAGCTAGATGAATGAATGTAGGATGTTCCATTGAGAACATAATTACCAAGTTTGTTTTGACTAGCACAAGATGAATTATGCAGGTTTGTTCTGACGTTTTCTCTTGGTGCCGGTCCTGTTCCTAGTCTCCTCCTATCTGAAATATTTCCTAGTCGAATTCGAGCAAAAGCAATGGCATTTTGCATGTCGGTACATTGGGTACTATGTTTCAACCTGATATGACTTTGTTAGGATGTTCTTTATTTATCTGCTGTGGTGCTTTTGACCTTTGCTTCCATAATTGATTTCTGTTTTACAATCTTGGGATTGGAACAAAATTTACAGGGGAAAACCCCCAAACTCCGTAGTGGAAGAAGCTGCTGTATAGATAAACTCGATCAACATATTAAACTATTTATTAGATCAATAAAATTCTTATGTGATAAAATTCATGGGAAGGGGTACATCTTCACTAGTTTATTTGTTGTCCACAGAAACAGAATTGTTATTTGTTAGGATGTTCATTCACTTTTTATCCTCATCTTCTGTCTTCCCCTCCCATGCAAACAAGAAAAAGTTATGGAAATTAAGGAAAAAGAAACCTTGTAGATGTCTTACATTCTTACTGGTTGGGACATGAACAGGTGATAAACTTTTTTGTTGGTTTACTTTTCCTGCCATTACTGGAGCAAATAGGAGCCCAGATCCTGTACACAGTTTTCGGTGCATTTTGCTTTATATCAGTGATTTTCGTGAAGAGAAATGTAGTGGAAACAAAAGGAAAATCACTTCAGGAAATTGAAATGGCACTTCTTCCGGTAGAGTAAAGGTACTACTTGATATACTTGGAACAAATCATCCTCTTTTTTGTTTCTTCCTAAAATATGAGAAAAGACTATATTTTCACAATCATTTGAACTCCTAATATTCTATCTTCGTGGTATTCGGAATCTCTCTTTTAGAAACATTATACAATATCCTGATACAGATTTCTGTTGATCGTCCCATTCTAATTTTCAAGGGGAAAACAGAATCATCTTGCATATATCTAGCACAATCCCTTGTTCGAAGTGAGAGACTTTACAAGAGCATAGAACAACTTTGGAATTTAAAGCTTCAAGACCTTTACCTGGTCGTTTGCTAGAATGGTATCTATTCTCTTCAGGGCTGCCTCATATTTTGACCTCAGGTCATTGATTCTTTATATATATTCACTTTTCTCCTTTTCTTTTCCTTGATAATGAAAAGAAAAGGCAGTAAATGCCCCGGATCGAAGTTCCAAGTTCTCACAAGGCTTCTTGTTCATATAAAAAATATTTGTAACATGCATCCATTTGGTTTGAGTGAGAATGTGTTCACTTCACATATCTTATCCAAAGATTTGAGCTTTGGCTGAGATATGAGAAATTATTAAAATTATAATAATAAATTATTGTTGTTATTATCATTATTTCTTTCTTGGGTCGGTTACTTTCTCATGACTTATTACTGATTGAGCTGAATTGAAGGGACAACTATTGGGTGGTTGCAGTGTAGCTTATTTTTTGTCATTACCTAATGTGCTGCTGTTGAGCCGTCATTGTCCAGGGATGTAGCGCTGATTTAATGTGGTCAGGATTTTGATTGAGATTATGCTCTTTTACAGATTCGTTTATTCGAATCTGTTTGAATGACTTTGATTTGTAGGCCATGTGAAAGATAATTCGCGAAAGCTAATCCTCGTAAGTAAAAAGTTGGTCTCACTTTATTATTTTTGTTGTTGTTTATCTGCTGTTCATAATCGTATTAAGTTTTGGGGCTCATTTCAAAATCTGTAATTAAATTCTTCAATCTAATTGAGGAATAAAAGGTATTCAATCTGATTGGAGTTGATAATTACATGAGATCAACTAATTTTATTGTTATTATTATCGTTACGGTTACAGATATTGTTACTATAACAATATGAAATTTATGAATCTGTCACATTTATTGTTACTTTTACCGTTACTGTTACCGTTAGAATCAAGTAGTAACAGTAATAGTAAAATGTAATAGATTCATAATTTTAGATAAATACGAGCAAAAACAATATAATTATGTTTGCGATTCAGGCCTATTACAATTCACTCACCTATTAATGAATTCTTATTTTGATTACATCAATTTTCATTATGGATGGTTAAATGTGGCCTAAAAAAGGTGTTTTTTTTTTCTTTTTACGTAGGTCGTAATGTCAAAACCAAAATGATTTCGTACAAGATTAAATGTTGGTATTGTGAATCTCTCAAGTTTTTATAACTGTTAGATTGAAGTAGGGATAAAATTTCCACATTTAAAAAAAAAAATCATGAGAATTACTCTATTTGTTATTTTGTTAGTACTTCTAGTTTTTCTTTTGATGCTTTTACCATGTTTGGTAAAAAGAAAGGACATTGCCTCCCCCTTATATCTATTATGGGTAATATGGATGAAAATATTACTATGTGAAGTGAATTGTCCCAAATGTACTAAAAGCTGCATCAACCATTTATAGAACGAGTGAAATTTGTGAAGTTCATGCTTCAGTTCCAAGACAAGTTTAATTTTGTAATTACAGCTCTTATCATCTCATCAATATTTGGTTGGTAATTAGAGCTCTATTATAAATAGATAAGCTAATATGCTTCAATGGAAAGAAAAATATAACACTAAATCTCTTATTGGAGGACACTAGGAGAGGATTGATGAGAGGATCATTAAGGGTAAGAGAAGCTCAATGATCAATGGTTATTCCAGAAGAAAATCCATGGTTGAGCAAACTCAATTTTTTTTTTTAGATTTTTTTATTTACCATATGTGTATGTGAGGTTGGAGAATTGAACTTCTAACTTGGAGATGTCAATTGAATTGTATGCATTTTGGAGGCCACAATTTAGTGGAGATCGAAGGGATGATTTTCCATTAATATAAAGGAGGCTTATAGATTCTTTGTGTTCGGTAATATAGAATTATGAAGTGTTTTTAAATTTAGCAAAATGAGCCAAAATGTTTGAAAATATAGCAAAACGTTTATTGTCTATCGGTGATAGATAGCTATAGACACTAAAAGATCACTATCATCTATCACTATTAATTAGTGATAGGCCCTAATAAAACAATTGAGATATGAGCATAATCTAAATTTCGTTTATATAAGATATTTTTGTTGATCTCAAGAACTTGAAATAGCGTTTAAAATCAAAATTGCTTGTACCAAAGATGTGAAGAGGTTGATTGTCTCAAACATTAAAGATATATTATCTTTTATGATATGAAGAAAATTGTAACATAAATTTGGATGATTTAGATTCTGCCGTACGTTACACTTAATCACAAAAATAGGGAAGAGATAGAAGAAGAAATTTAAAGATGCTTATTCAAAAGAAAAGGAAAAAGTTAGCATTAATTAACTCCTAATTAATGTGGAGAATATATGGATAGCAACAATGTTTGAGGAAGGTTAAAAGAGGAGATGAGTTAGAAAGTGCCATTGTAAGCTTGAGCCCAATAATCAGCTCCATTAATGTCACTTTGTACATGTTGTGTACAAGATACAGGTACCAAACAAAGCCCTCTGCCCCTCAAGTACTCCTTTGCTTCTTCTTCTTCTTCATCCTCCTGTCCACAAAAAAACATGTACTCAAAATTACTCAAAACAATCGGTTTGGTAATCGATTTAACTACATCTATATTTTTCATTTTTGAAAATTAAAGTTAGTTTCCTAAAGCTTCATTTCTTAAAACCGTTATTATTATTATTATTCTAATTATTTGCAAACTTGACTATGGATTTGGACTTTTCCTTGGGAAAGATGAAACTGTTGTAAAGAAAGGAAGTAGGAGAAAACACACATAAAATTAAATGGCGTTTAACTTTTTTTTTTCTTTAACAAGATACTAAAAGAAATAGCGAATAGTTAGCACCCTCATTATATCTTTGATTTATTTTTCATTTTCTTTATTTCAAGTGTCTTGTCTAAATGAATATCAAACTCAATAACCTTTAAGCTAAGAAAACAGATTTGAAAGTATCACATTCTAATTGGCAAAAGTTAAAAGAAGGTGCTCAACATTTGAAAGACCTAATTTTTTTTACACTAAATACTTTTAAGTTTGACATTTTTCAAATTTCAAACACTTTTTATTAACAGAAAAAATCAACCAATAATTAAAATCATGAATTTGAAAATGATCAATATGGGAATGTTTAAAGAAAACATAGTTGTCGATCCGAGCATATACAGTGAATAAGGTACCAACTACTTAAAGGTTGGTAATATTCTTCAACTACTTATCTCAATATATATATAGTTAACTTTCTTAAATATAGATAAAGTTGATTTCCATTTTACGCCCTAGATTTAACTATACAGATACAATCATAAGCCTATATTATCCTAAATATGATGATGAGAATGATGGGTATGGAGTTGGTAATAAACACACAAATATAGAGAGAGAAGATTAAAGTCACCTGGGAAGGAGGTAGTTTTCTTTTCAGGCTATTGTCATTCAAGAGCTGCAATGGCCAAAAAAGAAACATATTAACTATTTTTCTTTTTAAATAAAGAAAAAAGATGAAATTTTTAGCAAACCCTTTAATGATTCCAAAACAATTAGGAAGTCACAAACAATGCTTTTGGGTAACTTTTAAATAATGATAAAGTTGTATAAAAAGTTGGGAACCTTGTTCTTTCACTTCTTTCCTTTATGAATAAAATAGAATTTTTCTTTTTTCTTTTTCCTTTTGCCTTTTATATTTTATTTTTTAATCTTCTTTTTAGATGCTTTCCTTTGAAGTCTTATTATTTAAAATCAATAGTACATACTATTCTCATTCATTATTTAACATATCATTAAAATAATTTATTAATCTATTATTTATTTATTTCGTAAATCTCAAATAATTTTTAAATATTATTTTTTTTGGCAAGCAAATAGTATTAGAAATTTTCGTGATGGAACCAATAAAAGCATACCTGACCAGGGTCTTCAGGAAATACACAACTTCCATTATTTTCACCTTCAATAACTTTTCTCAAATTTCTTCCATCATTGAATGTTCTCTTCAAAGTACACAACAAACATAATCATAATATCATTAGTTTTCGTATCTTTTCAATTAATAGAGAAAGGGTTATTGGGGTTTTAATGGAAATGTAGAAACTTAGGTCAAAGATTTCAACTTTTTCTTTTTTTAAAAAAAGGCATTATTCTTTCTGGTAATGGAGAAAAATGTCAAACGGGGTTTTTGAAGAAAAGAGAGATCTTACAAGTTGCTCCTTTTTCTTTGAGGATTTTGATGAATTGCCCAAATATGGAGAGATGAGAGCCTGAAATGTATTAAAAAATTCTTTTTTTAAAAAAATAAAACTTTGAAGAAGAATCATTAAATTCACAAAATTTTGGACTCCAATGACTTCTTTTCATTTGGTTATGAGGGAACTTTCAGAGTATATAAAAAAATGAAGAATTTAGGTTTACAGAACTTAGACCTCAATTTGACTCTGAAGGAATCTCACATACCCAATAGCCTCTGACAAGACAGAAGCAGTGTCAGTCTGCAAAAAAAAAAAAGGAAACAAAAAGAAAAAAACACCACAACATGGAGAAGTATTCTTTTAAGGTCATAAACAAGAAGAGAAAGGCCAATATGAACTGAAAGAAAAACATACTGATTACTGATTTTTTTTTTTTTTTTTTTTTGGGGGGGGGGGGGGG
>QLSR01000171.1:4266660-4299524 GCA_031780015.1 Citrullus colocynthis | reverse complement strand
TAAAAAAAAAAAAAAAAAAAAAAAAAAAAAAGGAATGGATACGAGACATACACCACAGAGCGGAGGCAGATAAAATTAGGTTTAGGGCGATAGAAAGATGAAGGTACCAGGTGAGAGTGGGAGAGAGACTTCCAGCGAGGAAGTAGTCGCTGAGAAGCAAGAGTCCATGCATCTTGAGGAGGTGGAGGAAGATTGGAGTTGCTGGTGGAAGGCCGGGAAGCAGAGGAGGAGGTGGCGGAAGCTGCTGCTAGGGCTTCTAAGACCATGACAAATTGATGGGTTGCAGAAAGAAGCGAAGAAGAAGAAGAAGAAGAAGAAGAAGCTCCGTTGTGTTGGGAATGGCGGAAGAAGAAGAAGAAGAAGAAGAAGAAGAAGAAGAAGAAGAGTGATTGACGAAGAGCGAGGCCAAACGCGGAGCAACCGCTACCTCATCAATCAGCTCCGTTTGGGTCTGTGTGCCCTTTTCTTTTTGGGCAATAGAAATTGGATCTTCTGCCCCCCAACACGGTCCAATTATTTTCTCCAAAATTAAACAAATTTCCCAAATTATTTTCTTCCTCATTGATTTTACGGCCAACCCTTTGTGGCGTTTGTTTTTGTTTTTTAGGTGGATAATTCAAATTTTTAAATGTCTCCAATTATAGAGTCCTAAAGTGACATATGTACTTATTATTTTAAAATATTTTGATAACTGTGTTTGTTTTATAAAATTGTTACTTAGAAATATCTGTTCTAAAAATGTATTTAAGTTTGAATAAAAATTGAATGTCTTTGACATGGGAATCCAAAAAACCTATATTTTAAGAGGACATCCAAAACTCTCGTGATACCCTCAAGAAGAACATCCTAGGATGCCTATAATATTTAGATGTCAAGGATTCCTACATTATCACGAAACAAACATGGTAATTTAGATGCACACAAAATCTTGAATGCCCACGAAATAAACAACACCTAAGTGATTTTAAATTTTTTCTTTTTAATATTCTTGTTAACCAAGGTATGATGTGTTATTAATTTATTATTTAAAAAAATACTTTGTTAGTTTTTTAATTTAATTTTCATTTGGTCAAAAAGAAAAGTTAAGTTAGGTATTCAATTAAGTCATTTATTAATTGTATTTTTATGTCAAAATGGACCTCTTGTTCAATTTAGTCATTCTTTAATTGTGTCATGTCAAAATACCAATTGTGCGGTCAAAACACAACATTCCATTTAGAGTTAAATTCACATTAAATGGTCTTGATTCAAAGATAATGATTGATTATCTCCATATAGGAAACTTCTCATAGCAAGTATTTCATCACTCATGGTTTTTTGGGTTATTTGGATTATTGAGCTGGTTATTATAGTCTGTATTTAGGATGCATAATATTTTTAGTCTAGCTTACAATTGAGGAGAGATGATAGTTACAAAATAGTAAACATAGCAAATAATGAGGAGTTTTGGCTAAGTGTGAGTTATAATAATTGATAACTTCAACTGTTACCATGGGAGACCCAAACATTGAGTGGGTTATAATAGCCCACTCTACCCGAGATAAGTTGGGGGTCTAAATTCTTCTTAAATTTATGTCCATTTCACTAAATAAAGTATAAAGCATATATGGTTAAATTAGAAGCATAATTAATAAACTTTTAAAATTATGTCTAATAAATTTGTGAACTTTAAAAAACATCTAATAAGCCTAAGAGTATTTCAGTAGCCTATTTGACCATTTTTAAATTTTACCCACCAGTTTTACTAGCACTACAATCCTTTTACTTTTTTTTAATAAAAACAGTCCCTTAACCTTATGTTAAAAAAAATAATTATTATTATTATAAGATATTTAAATCATATGTAAATGATTGTGATAACTTGAATCCATTCTGTAGAAGTCTTTTACTATTAAACCGACTCTATTGAGCACCCAAAGAGAATGTGTGCCCTTTGTATTAGGCTTTAGCAAGTAAGTTTAATAAGTTTTGACACGAGGGAGGGTGAAAACGAGCTAAGCACAATTTGACAATTGAAGATACCTACAGTATAGTATGAAATTGAAAAATAATGTCACATTTACTTCATTTTAAACATAATCAATCAATGGTAATATGAAAAGTAAGATCCATTTAAAAACATTCCCACAAAATTAGTTAACAATATTATGTGAATTATGAATAATAAAAAAAAATTCATAACAATTGCAACAATTTTGATCTAATAGTTGATTCAAATGCCTATAGATTTTGTCTATTTGATTTGACCATGATTAGCCTTCTCAAGTTGGGTCAATTTAAGGGTTAGAAAACCATTCTATATTGTTTTGGCTAAAAACCAATTAGATTATGGCTCACAATAATCATTTAAGTTCCATTGGCTCACAATAATCATTTAAGTTCCATTTAGTGACCATTTGTTGTTTGAAAATTAAATCTTTTTTCTCTTAATTTTGTAAGATGGTTTCAATCTTTCTTAATTAAAAAAAGTTGAATTCTCAACCAAATTCCGTAAACAAAAACTACTTTTTAAAAAACTATTTAAAAAAAAATAATCAAAACTTGGCTTTTTTTAAAAAAATATTGGTAGAAAGTAGACAACAAAACAAAACAATTTAGAGGTGAAACTAGTATTTATAGGCTTAATTTTCAAAATTCAAAAATTAAAAGCCAAATAGTTACCAAATTGGACCTTAATTTCTTGGAAATAAAAATTGTGTTTAAGAAACTATTTGAATTCATAGTTAAATTCTAAAAACAAAAATATGTTTGTAAACACTACTTTTTTTTTTTTCTTAGATTCAAAGCTTGACTTAGATTCTGAAAACATTGAAATACTAAAAACCAACTAGCTTTCCAACAGGACTTTAACCAATCTCATCATATTGACCGTGATTCATATGGTAGCAGATAAATGCAGAGCAGTAGAAGGGAGGGAGACATTCTTCAATGGACTAATTGTATAATCCTTCTATGCTTTCAATTTCCACTTTTTCCTGCTAACTCAATAAGATATGAAAGAGAAAGATGTAACTTTGTATACCTAATTTATGGTTCTCATCCTGATATCTTTTGAATCAAATGTACACTTTAGTTTTTACTGGACAGAGTTCTCTTATCTTATCAGCTCGGGTTTCCACAACATGATCCAGTTTTCCTATCAGCCTCTCGTCAGGTTGAGTTTTGCAAATTAACTCCCTTAAAGGTCTAAAGATTGCTCATAGTTACAACGGTACCGGATTGAACAAACAAGGGATCTCAGTATGGCCAATATATAAAACTGCCATCAACAAAACCACTAGGAATATGTTTGAACAGAGCATCTGTCCCTAAATTGACTTCGAACATGAAAAACAGAAATGGTAAGGAAAAAATATGGCACTTCTTAACTAGAGGACGACTGACTACAAGATAAACGCAGGTATGACCTTAACTATTGACAAGTAGAGTAAAATGCCTAATCTCTGCCAGACTGTCCCAACTATTGTTTAGATACCTGAATATAGACCATTTGTGTGTATCCGTTAAATACAGAAGTCTCAAGTCGAGTTAAACCAAGCCGCTGGAACAAACCGTACCTGCCATCTTCGACAATAGGGCTGGAAACACGAGCAGGATCATATCTAGTCTGATGTGTTAAGGAAGGGCCAGCAACAGGAGGGACCTCCCAATAAACATCAAGAATTGACTCCAGGTACCTGCTATTTTGAAAGTGCTCGGCATGGGAGATAGCCCTATTACTATGGTTAAAATCATCACGCATGTAGCCTCGGACACCCCACCAAGACTCATATGGTCCACAAAGTTCTTCTATATCCACCGCCTTTTCCCAGAACGACTTCCTTTTTGCTCTGATTCTAGCTTCATCACTGTCCTTGAAGCAACTGTGCCCACCTCCTAAATCAGAAAAATATAAAAGCATTAAAATAAACTTCAATCACATTTGTTGCAGACACCAACTCACAAGTATCACTTTCAAGTTTCAAATAAGAGGAAGCAACTCTTGAAAATAATTTTGAATTCATTAGATTTCACTTTTCTGTACTAAAGAAGGCTCCTTATGTGAAAATCCTTATCTGATTACCCAATAGATGATGTGAAGAAGAAACTGTGTTGTCTTTTTACCTAGGCATATTCATTTACACTACAAAAACAAAGCAAAGTGGAATGAGATACAAATGGAAGAGTAGGCACCTCTAATATAGAACTGATCGCACATCTGCCTTAAAGAATAGTGATCTCCTGTACCAGTATCATAATTATCCTCAAACACAAGATGTCGAAAGCCAGCTTTCAGAGCCTGCTTTATTCTGCATTCAGATTACAAGACAAATTTTCAGCATACCAACTTGTATAGTTAGATGGGCAACAAAAATATTTGTTCAGATTGAAATTCTGTATACCTCTTAAGTTCGTTCTGATGGTCATCAAAAAATACAAGGACTCGACTAAGATCATCAATTCCATGTTCTTTCATCACATTTTTCCAAGCAACACTTCCAAAATCTACAAAGTCCTTTCCAGCAAAGTACGTACAGTTAGCATCAACATAAGCAGGCCCTTTCTTCAAGTATTTTTCGGGGTGACGAGGTGACAGTGAAATAATTGGCGTGTATGGCATTGCTTGCCGCAGCACCCAAGTTGAGTGTCCCTTGAATGCACCACTCTCAATCATCAAATCTGGCTTTAGCCAACGAGCAATGAACCAAAGGCCAAAGCTATGATCAAAGCCCATCCCATACATGTTATTTTTTATGGGACGGGTCTCATAAATTGGTACAAATTCTTCCACGGCTTTTAGTAAATCTTTTGCTGTCCATTCCACTGTCTTTCCATGTTTCGATCTGCCTTTTGACAAGGATGGGATTATAAGGATTCAAACAAGCAACAAGTTTAGAAATTTCATGACATTTAATCGGACTAGCACCAAGAACTGTGAAGTCAGTGAGAATAGAACTAGTTCATTTACAAGGAAACTTAATCATAATCCAGAAAATTCAACATTATTAAATATTGTCGTGAATGTTTGACTCTCAGTCTCCACTGTTGTGACATAACTAGAAAATAACAGGCTTAATAATAACCAATCTATGACTCGAGGAACACATCATAACTGACTGAGTAAGGAGAAACTATGAACTTATTACAACAAATCGCGTTACACAGATTCAATTCGACAAAACGACGCGGCTGATTTCGATGAATCCTTTTCATCATACAAAAGAAAAAACAAATTAATTATAGTTCTACATCTATTTTCCATTGCATTAAGACAGCCATAAGCCCTGAACAGGGATCTAAAACTCAAAATGTCGAGAAAACTACAATGGATCGGATAAAACTCAAAGGGATAAACAAGAAAACTTACACCAGGGCACACCAAGAGAGCCGAAATCCGAATCGAGCCCGTCCATGCCGAAGAAGCCAGAGCGGGAAACAGGATCATAAGAGGAAACGCAAACAAATCTGCGGGAGTGAAAGAATATCAAGGAGGAAATCAAGAGAAGGATTAAGGCGAGGAGAGCAAGGCAAGCCCAAATGGGTCCGATTCGAACAAAGTAATTGGAAAGTCGGTGAGTGAAGAAGGAGAAATTGTGCTTCTTAGTCTTGGAAACGTCGTCGTCGTCGTCGATATCGCCACTGTGATGAGGGACTCTGCGAGAAGAAAGGGCACGGTCGAGCATCCGATTGGAAGTAGGGCTTTGAGGGGTTGTTGAGGATTGAACTCTCATAGTGTCGAAGCTCATTCCGGTGTTGCTATGGTCGAGTTCTAAACGAAGGGTATGCTTTGGGCTTGGAATCTTGGATTGCCATGGCTTCATTTCTTTCCTTTTTGATCGACTCAACTCAACACCCAATACACTAACTCTATTTTCCTTCTTCTTTAAAAACAATTCCATTTTTAGTGCTTTTTTATTTTTCATCAAATTTCATAAATTTAAAAGATTCATTTTTTTAATAGAATGGAGTAGACACAAAATCAGGATTGAATTGGTATTTCTGTAAATTTAAATTTTGTAAAATTTAAATATATCGCAATTCTATTCTCTTCATAGCAATTGTTTTTTAAATGAAACACCTAAATAAATAATCTCTAACGTAATATACATTTATTAAATAACACTTTAAAAGAAAAACAGTACAGATAATAAATTATTAAAATACTAGATCTTGAGATTGGTAGATAAGCATTCGACTAAAAAAATAAACTTCATTCATATCTAACATAATACACATTCTAGTCTAAATATTTCTTGAAAAACAAATATTTATATCAAACAGTTTTAAATCGTTTTTTAAGAAGTTATTCTTTCTTATTTATTTTCAATCTTTTTTCTTGGACGTTCTTATTAATAAAAAAGAAAAATAATTTTAAAAGATAAAACACTCGAAAATATCTACAAATAATAGCAAAATATCACATTGACAGTGATAGACTACTAATGACGTAGATAGTAGTCTATTGCAGTCTATCTCATATAAACAGTCAAATTTTACTATATTTGTATATATTTGATTCATTTTTTTTATATTTGAAAACAATCCAAAAAATATATATATTTTTATTTTCGATTTTTTTTAGAAATTCGGTTTAAATGAAATTTTTGATTTCTGGTTGAAACTTTGAATTTGGTTGTTTTTTTGTTTTCTTATTTTTAGAAAAAAGTTGTTTTTAAATAGTTTACAAAATTACCATAATTTTACCATTGTTTTTTAAAGAACTCTAGTTGGCATATATATATATATACACAGAGAGAAAAAACTATTGAATGTAATCTAACACAAAACAACACAAGTCAAACATAATGTTGCAAACCATGAGTGACAAAAATTTTAACTAAAAGACAAACAAAGATAAAGAAACCTCAATTCGGTGCAACATCACCTATTCTAGGGAGCAGTGTATTCGATGGAAAGAAACTTCACTTAATACAAGAATCAAGTGATTACAACGAAATACTTTAAACCCTTCGCAAAATCAACTCCACAAGCTCTCCCATTATGAGGCCCAATCAAACCCACACGTCATTCCTCCTTAAGAAGATGGAGAGACATCAATTTGTAAGAGGCAAATTTAAATTGAACCACGTCGTGTAGGGACATGAAGAAATAAAAAAAAAAAAAACATTTAATCCTCTCCTATTTCCCAACTTTGAAAAAGAGGAAAAATGCCATTACACATTTCATTACAATTACCATTACATTACAACCCATATCATTAAAGAAAAACACAGAGAAGAGAATGGCTTCTCTAAACTCACCGGATTCCTCTCCTCCAAACATCTCCTTCTCCATTAAAGAAACTAGAAAAACAACCACCGCCGCCGCCACTTCCTCCTCCGCCGCCACTGGCCATCGATTTTACCGGAGCATTTCCACCAAAGAACCTTCCTTTTCTCAATTCCCCTTCACTCCTCCTCACCTCAACAACTGCCCTTCTCTCCCTCAAAGCTTCCACAACTCCCCAACCTCCTCCCCTCTCCACCCGGCCGCCGCGGCTAAGCTCTCTGACCTCTTGATTTCTCATCGCTGCGTGTCATCCGTCCTAAAAAAAGATGGGCAGATCTTATCCATCGCCATATTTAATGAAATTCTGTATACTGGCTCTGATAGCAACTTAGTAAGGATTTGGAAGTTGCCGGACTTCATGGAGTGCGGGCAGCTTAAAACAAAGGCTTCCATGGCGGTGGCCTTGCAAGTTTCTCATGACAAAGTTTACGCGGCGTATAGTGATTGTAAGATTCGTGTTTGGCGGCGAAGTTGGGAAAGAGGCCTCAACCATTTCCGCCTTGCAACTATTCCGGCCACCGGAAGTTATGTCCGAAGTTACATTTCAGGAAAGGACAAAAAGGTAATTCAATCTTTCTTTTGCATTATAAGAAAGGTCGAATTATAAAAAATACCCTTAAACTTTGTACTTTGTGTCAAAAATGGGTTTAGAATTTTAAAAAATACTCTTAAATTTTCGAGAAGAGTTCAAAAATATCTTATTATTAGTTTTGGATGAAACCGTTAAAGTTTTGTTTTAAAAATATCCTTAAATTTTTAAAAGTTTCCAAAATACCTTAACTTAAAAAGAGAAAAAAATACTTTCACTGTAAGTATATGAACAAACTCGTTAACACCTCATTACAAAAATAATTTTAAAATATTAAGAAAAAAAATGCTCTAACCGTTAATATGGTGATCACTTTGTTGTTTGAAGTTTTCTTAAATTTGAAAGAAACAAATTTTAAAACAAATTTCCTCGTTTTTTTTTCATATAGATCCTTTCATTTTTCTCTTAATTTTTCAATTATTAACTTACACTAATTTTCTAGTAACCAAAATTTTAAGTTAAAACATAAAATCACATAAAATCTCACAAATTTTAAAAGTCAAAATATCCCCTTAAAACTTATCAAAACGATAAATAGTCAAAGTTTAGGGATATTTGTATAATTTTAAAATTTTTAAAAGTTCAAGAGTATTTTTGACACAAGTACAAAGTTTAGGGGTATTTTGTATAATTTAGCTTATAGGAAAATACTTATGCATAACCTATCATTATGCATCCGACCAGACTTCTCAATCATAATTTGTCATGTGACAAATTATCTTTACTTTTTTTAAAAATATATATTTATTATTATTTTTATGTGTGTAACGAGAGTAATATGCACAAAAATAGATGTATTTTGTGATGTACCCAAGTATTAGTTTAATTGGTCCAAATGTATCGAAATAGGAGGTTAAGTTATACATAGTGAACATAATAAAACTTCTAATTTTGAATTTTGAACCAATTATGGTATAGTTTTTTTTTAAAAAAATAATATATAAGTTTGGGGTTAAACATTTAACTTCAAGGTCAACTAACTATATATTCTTAATGTCAATTGAACTATATATATATATATATATATATTTTTTTTTTCTTCCTTCTAAATTATAGACTTTAGCATAGGGTTGGAGTTTTTTTTTTAATTTATTTTTATTATTAATATATATAAAGCTTGTTTAATTATTTTTTTTTCTTCCTTCTAAATTATAGACTTTAGCATAGGGTTGGAATTTTTTTTTTAATTTATTTTTATTATTAATATATATAAAGCTTGTTTAATTATTTTTTTTTCTTCCTTCTAAATTATAGACTTTAGCATAGGGTTGGAATTTTTTTTTTAATTTATTTTTATTATTAATATATATAAAGCTTGTTTAATTATTTTTTTTTCTTCCTTCTAAATTATAGACTTTAGCATAGGGTTGGAGTTTTTTTTTTATTTTATTTTTTTTTTTATTATATTTAAATCTTTTTTTTTTTTTTTCCTAAGAGTACATTAGAAAATTGAAAATTGTTATGAGAGCGCCGTTTTTTAAATATACAACATGATAATTATTTTTTGATCTTGTAATGGTAAAAGGTTAGTTTTCTTTAAAGAAGAATGGTAAAAATTTAATTTGGATTACATATTTTTTTAATTCTTCTCTCTCTTTTGTAATATAGATTATAGATATATTACTGTTCATCGACATACATACTTTTTTAAAAAAATAAATAAAAGATAAAATTATATAATATGTATTATGTTGTTGTAAAATATTAACGCTCTCTTACACTCTTACACACATATATCTATTTATTTATTTATGAGTAGAATTCACACTACTTTATTGAATTCAATGAGTATTTCATAAGAAACATTACAATAAATATTGGTGATGCATTTCTTTATGACCATTATGGCATTGGACATAGTTTTAGTTGAGCTACTTAATATACCCCTTATTTTAAGTATGTTAAAGCAATACATTTAATTATATTGTTTCTTCAATTCACTGATTAAATTCGATCTACATTATTTTAAAATTATATTTTATTTCTGAAAAAAAGAAAAAAGAAAAAGAAACAAAAGCCATAACTACAAAAACTAGAACTTTTTTTTCAATTGTTTTAAATAGCAAAATTATTGGAAATTCAAACATAACAAAATGTCCCTGTCTATTATAATAAACAACGATATACAGATAAACATTTATTAGTGTCTATCATTAATAGACATGATAGATGATAGTTGTCTATTCGTGATAAACTTCACATTTTATTATATTTGTAAATATTTTCATTCATTTTGCTAGGTTTGAAAACAACTTTTTTTTTTTAATTATGTATTAAAATTTTATTAAAATGCTTCAACGAACAGGAAATAAAACAAGATTAAAAATACTAATCATCAAACCACTTTATTTAAAAGAAAATTGGTTAAGGGCATATTCGAAAATCATTTTAAAATTATTAAAATTATTTTTTCACATTCAAAATCACTCCAAAATATATTTTAATAATCATTTAAAAATTATTTAATGTTCAAATTTACACTTTTAAACACCATTTTTATATAATGACAAAGTTGATTTTGGAATGACATGTGTTTTGAAGTATATTTGAATTTTAACCATTTCAAAATTCTCTCCTTGTATTCCTAAAATTTGGAAGTTATATACTTGAAATAAAAAACTAATAGTATATCAATTAAATATTTAAATTTGAATGACAATTAGAGAAGAATTTGTGTTAAAATTGTTGTTAATATACAATTTTCAAGTACAAGACATTTTTTTTAAAAAAAATTTAGGAATGAAAATAAATTAAATCTTATTTATGAAGAAGGTCTAAATATTGATTCACGACGAAAAGTTTAGAATATAAGTCCTAAAAATATATAAAATTGGTACTAATTTTTTTTTCCAAAGAGAACTATATTGTTTGTACTAGTTTATCCTTACTTTTTAGTTAATTTTTAATTTGTGTCTATTTGATGAGTCTCTAAATTTTTAAATTTATGTATATTTGATAAATTAAAAAAAGTTAATTTTTAATTTGTGTCTATTTGATGAGTCCCTAAATTTTTAAATTTATGTATATTTGATAAATTAAAAATTTTCAAAATTAGTTGATAATTTAGTTATATATAAAAAAAAAAAAAATTGAGTGCAACTCTGCTAACATTTAATAGGGATGTGTCACGTGACAATTTTTTTTTTTTTTTAATGATGTTCATAGAGAAAAACTTCATCAAATGATTTGTTAGTTTATTATTTGTTAATTTCTTGACAAATTACTAAAATTTTAATTTATTGATTACATGTCAGATGAAGCACATGGGTCCAATAACATCACTAGCAATCAACATTTCCGACGACGTTGTATACTCATCATCAGTGGACAAATCAGTAAAAATTTGGCGAATCTCCGATTTCAAATGCATAGAAACAATCCAAGCCCATTCCGAACCAATCAACGACATCATCGCTGCTGACGACGGCCTCCTCTACACCGCCTCCGACGATGCTACCATTAAGGTCTGGCGGCGCAACTTCTCCCGCAGCGATCAACCCCCTCACTCCCTTGTCGTCACTCTCCCAGCCAAGTTCTCTCCAGTCAAAACACTCACCCTCGCCACCAACTCTGGCCTCCTCTACGGCGGTTGCAGTGACGGCTACCTCCACTTCTGGCTCAAAGGCTGGTTCTCCGGCCAGCTCCAGTACGGCGGCGCTTTGCAAGGCCACACCCATGCGGTCATGTGTTTGACCACCGTTGGAAAGTATGTGGTAAGTGGCTCCGCTGATTCCACGTGTCGCGTGTGGGCCAGGGATGAGGTAGATTGTCAGGTGCACACGTGTCTGGCAGTGTTGGTTGGCCACCGGGGCCCAGTGAGATGCGTGGCGGCGTCTGAGGAGGTGGCGGAGGAGGCCGACGGCAGCTGCACCATCTACAGCGGAAGCCTCGACGGCGTTCTTAAAGTTTGGCGCGTGACGTGCACGAAAAATGGAACGCGTAACCGGGCTTTCCAGAATGGGACTGACTATTTTGATTTCTTGTCTCAATAAAAAAGAGTAAATTAATTATTAATTATAAGGAATAGTGTAATACTGTAATAAGTATATTACATTGAAATTTTTGTGTTTAACTTTTAATTAATTTGGGTCGGATTTAGTTTTGTCTTTCTTAAAAGATAATTGTACTTGTTTTGTTTATTCTGTATTTATCATTCATTTTTATGGAAATACTTCTCGATTTTTTCTCTAATAAAAAATTGCATATATTTGAATGTAGTGAGCTAGAAGTTTAGAAAGCCTTTTTCTCTTGCCAATTAATGTCATTCAGTTGCATATGTGTATTTGGCTAACTGTTTTGTGGGAACAATAAATTATAAAGCTCCCTAATGTGTGTCATGAAAGGGAGGAGTAGGTGAAAGGTGAGTTTGTTATAATATTGGAAACGATGGAGAGAGATGACAAATCTATATATAATTTTATGTCCAACAAAGCACAAGTGGATATGTATGGATGTATTTTAGGATCTGTTGGTGTTAAAATTTGGCTATGAGAAATAATAAAAAGAACTAAATTAATTATGTTTGAGAACTTCGTTTAGGTGAACTCTCGACAACAATGATAAAAATAACCCTATTAACGAATTGGCAAAGCCAACCCCAAATCTTACCTAAGTTTCATCATGTACTTCAATAGCTAGATTTGTTAATTTGGAGAAGAGGTGACTTGGAATATGAGAGGCCAACATGGAATAATTTGAAACGAGGCCACTTTGAATGAATCAACCCATGATGAGGTTACTCGAGATGAAGCGATTGGAATGAGGCAATTAAGATCATGCGATCTAGATGAATTGACCCAAGTTTAAGGCGACCTATGATATATGAGGCAACCAGGATGAGGTGACAAGGATTAGGTAATTGAGATGAAGTGACTAGCAAAAGAGAAAGAGTTTTACACCAATGTGGTACTTTCCATAGACATTATGTTTGCCTAAATCAGTTCAAAGTGCAAATGGAATAAGCATTTTTAGAAAATGATGAACTTGCTTTTTATGAAGCTAAAAAATGATGTATTTATAGGACGATAAACCTATAGTTTTCTTTTTGTCCCTATCTAGAATTGTAACGCTAGATCTATTGGATGGAATAAACAAGGGGCCTATAAAGAGTTGGTCTTGTGATGGAATAAAGCCAGTCTCTCGACCTTGGAGATCGAGGTGGTAATTGGGACATGACTCAATTGTCTCCTACCATCAGCTTAGTTGGATTTTTAAAGCTGGACTCCTATTCGTTTAAATTTAGATAGGATTTAAGCCTCCCTATCTTGATTTTAGATAAAGACTTTTTTCCTTTATAAGTTTGTCCCATATATTCAAAATTATCCATAACAAAATTGTAATATATAAATCTAAGTAATATCAATTACAAAGCTGTGATAAACCGGTGCAAGTGAACTTAATTGAACTTGTTAACAACTTTTTAGGTGGGCGAAACTATAAACACTAAAACTCAAAAAATCCCTATGTTCCACACTATTGTGTCATATAGAGACTAAGGTTTAATGTATCAATAAGTTTATATTACTTTTTAAAATTATATATACATATATAACTTGAATTATATCTAAAATATACCAGGGAAAAAATGAAAGTTGAAACATGTTTTAAAGTCTTTCTAAAATTGAGTTAATGAAATCAATTTTCTAAAAACAATTTACCTAAAATTTTTATCCGTTTCTACTTTCTAATTTTCTGTGCAGTCGATGTATATATAGATACCAAAAAAACTCAATTCATATTCTTATTTATTTCACAGATTAATTTAAATTCATTGAACAAATGTATTTTTTTGGGTATAAAGAAATTAAATTCTTGTTTACCATGTAAATCTATAAAAAATACAAAAGTACATTTGTTTAAGTATTTGAAATATATGTTTTGTATTGATGTTCGTGAAGAAAAAGACCTGAAGGCAATTTCTTTAAGTGTCGCTTAAGAGCGTTTAGATTCTTAGAATGAAAATAAAAGTTATTGAGAATTTGATTACAATCAGATTTATTGTTTGAAATTAAGATCATTGGAAATACTATAACCTATGTTTGCGTTACATGATTGGATTCAATGAGTTGGGTTTGACTTTTTTTTTTTTTTTATAATTATTATTATTTTAGAGTGCTTTTGCATATTTTTTTCTCCTTCACGTTACGAGTTACCGATGCTTATGATATTATATGGTTTCTAATGATTTTTTTTTTTTTTTAATTTTACAAAAAGATTGCATTTCGTAAATATATGATTTTGAACCCTAACAATTTTTTTTTTTTTAAAAAAAAACATCAACTCAAAACTTACTTTAGAAATTTGAAAAATATTGATTTTAATTTTTCTGGTCCCAAATTTTATTCCACCACTTAGCAATGTGTAATATGTAATTTAGAGGGCTATTTTGCATTGTTCTAAAAATGTTCAGCATACTACTTTTTTTTAATGGTTTAGAAAGTCTTGAATTTAGTTTTCAATATATATTCTAATGTTTAATCTATTAACTTTTGTCTTTGATTTTTGCATTACCGAACTTTGGTCTTGTTTACAAACCACCTTAGGTCCAATTGTGGTGGACAGTGCCCAAGAACAATGCAAAAATACTAGTAGCTTGAACCATAAATCCTGAAAATCCATTATGGTCTTCAATGCTATTATAGTAATTTTTTGGACGGTTTGGAATGAACACAACAGGCGCACCTTCATGGACTCTTCAAACAACACGCAAAATTGTAGAAAGATATCTATATGCACATTGGATTTTTCCCTAGCCCTTTATATCTTTTTCCATTTTATATTGAATATCAATGAAGGGAAGTGGGGACGATAAGGGTGCTAAGTTTGTGCTAACCTATTTGGAATAAACCGGTGCACCTAATAACCCACACACGAATATGTTTCTCAAAAAAATATTGAATCTTACTAACTTACAATATGTTTTGCATTGGTTTAAAAAGTTGATCATACTCACTAGTTGTTGTATAAATTAGAAAGTCTTAATTTTAGTTTTCAATTCTAACTACCAGCCTACTAACTTGCAAAATGCAATATGTAACATAAATGACTATTTTGCATTGGTATAAAAAAATTGATTATACTAACTATTTTTTATTTATAGATTAGCAACTCTTGAATTTAGTTTTCAATTCTAACTTTTATCCAAAATATCCTAAACCTAATCTTAAATCAAATAATAAGGTGGTTATTTGGTAAACTCATAAATATTAGTGATAGAAAGTCATAACTTAGATGCTCAATTACAATTCTTATCTCAAAATTGAAATTTGTTGACAAATGCTTGCTTGTACTTGATTTTAAAACTAATAATCATCTAAGTTTAAAATATTGAAAATTGCGATTAAGATAACATGTATTGGGTTGTTTAAACATATATTGTATATCACTCCTAAACTTGATTAAATTTGTGTCTAATGCGTATGTGAATTTAAAATTTGTTATATTTATAATTAATTTGGCCCATTTTTGCAATATATACTCCTATTAGTTACAAATATAGCTATTTTAAATTCACATCCGTAGTAGACACAAAATTGATCCTAGTGAAAATAATTTACAAATATAACAAAAAACTGCTCAATCTATGCAAAAAATCCAACAATCCCATGTTCAAAAAAATATACGTTGGCTTGCTTCTCCCGTTCATGATATCACTATCTATCAGTGTCTATTAGTCTATTATTGATACACAGTTATAGTCTTCTATCGCTATCTATTGGTATTAAACTCTTATCACTATCTTAGTAACAATGTATCTTCTAACTTAAAAACAATTCTTTTTTTCTTGTAGGAAGCTGATGATGAAGAAGAGAAACTAAAACAAAACAAGTGACAAGAAATTGACTTTAGCATAATAGTTTGAAATTGCAATAGGTAGCATTGTTAGGGCTTAAGTGTATAGTAATATTTTTTAAAAATTGCAAATATAACAAAATCTCCCAATGATAGACTCTACCAATAATAGACTCCTATAGATATAGTCTCTATCGCTCATAGACCCTATTAGTGATATGGTCTATCATTGATAGACTCCTATTACCAATGATAGACTCCTATTAACGATATATTGGTTTATCATTGACAGACTCTAAGAGCTAGATCTAAATTTTTGTTATATTTGGAAATTATTTTGCATTGTATTATATCTTCTAATACTTTTGGTCTAATTGCTCTCCTTTAAAAGATCGATCTCCAAAATGTCAAAGTCTCAATTTTATAAAAATATCAATGAAATGATAAAAACGGCAATAATTTATGAAAAATAAAAATAAATAAATTAGCAAATAAATATTTTATAGTTTTCGGAAAATTACCTTTTTAGTCCCCTAGATTCGAACAATATGTGTGTTTGCTCACTAAGTTTTAAAAATGTACTTTTTTTAGTCCCTAAATTTAAAAGAATAGGTCCATTTGGTCTCTATATTTTTAAAAATAGGTCTAAGAGGTCCCTCAAATAATTTTTTTATTATTATGTTAAATAATTATACGACATTTTTAATTAAAAGAACAATTTTTAAAACTCATCTTCTCTCCAAAATTATTTTTTCTAACTTTAAATATCATATAATTATTTTTAAAAAATCAAAGAAAAAAACACTTGAAGACATTTAAACCTATTTTTAAAAACTTAGGGATTAAAAATGTACATTTTAAAAACTCAGGGACCAAATGGACCTATTCTTATAAACTTAGGACTAAAAATGTACATTTTTAAAACTTAAGGACCAAACGTCATATTATGGGGACTAAAAAGATAATTTTTCCTATATTTTTTAAACAAGTTAAAATGTTTATTATTTATATTATGTTCACATTAGTGGCATTTTGTTGCTCTTGTTGTTTTCTTCATTGATTTTTTATAATATAATAGAAATGTTGATTCACTCCTCACGTCGATATCGAAATCATGAAAATAAAAAAATATTAATAAAAATATCAACATATCAATAAAAATTTAATACGTTTATTATATATGAAAGGCACAATTGTAAGCTACCTCTTAAAAAGTTGTAAATTCGAAATTTTCATTATTTAATTCGAGTGGTGAATGAGACACCAATCTCATCTCAAAGCATAAGATTTGATCTTTCACTCTCACCGTCATTTAAACTATAAAAATTCTTTATTTGAATTACACATAGTATATTATTAAAAAAAAATTAAGTAAATTGAAGATTTTTTTTTTTTTTTTGAAGGAAGTAATTAAAGATCTCACCCAAAGAAAAACCACTTAACAACTAGTTATATTATTGATTTCGATTGATTTTTATTTATTTGTTTATTATTATTACTATTCATTCACAATTTTGCTTAGAATATTGTGAGAAAAATAAAACTCCTAACTTAAAAATTAATAATACGTACTTTATATCATACTCCGTTGAGCTAGTACGATTTTGGTTCTCTTATTCACGTTGTCATTATAAATAAATGGGCCTATGTCTTAAATTCTACCTTGGCCATGGTCATTACTCATTATAGCTTGCAATTACTGAGAAACATTGGAGAAACTTGAAGGGTGTACGAAGGTATTAACTCTTATGTTTTGTCTTTTCAAGAGTAATGATGGAAAAAATGAAGTGAACCTTGACTTGTAAGACTACCAAGCTTTATTTTCAAGTTCTCGTCCCTTCCCTCGACCAGAATATAGTCTCATACTTAAAATATACATTCTCCACCAAGATTTTAATCTACGTTACTTTTTAAAACTTTAGGAACAAAAGTTTCATTGACCTTTATGATAATTAGTTTGTATATATTAATTATAAGTAATGTTGATGCCAAACTTTGGATCCAGTAAATATATATCTAGTCTTTTCATGGTAATAACCGTGAATTTGTAATTCATAGAAGAACGTGACATGCAAGATGAAATTTTTTTGACATTGGTACGATGCTTGCCACATAGGTTTGATATGCTTAAGTCAGAGTACACGTATAGGTATCATAAGTATAGTTGACCTAGGGCCTTCCTCCATAAGATTTCAAATTTGCATTGAGATTATCATTTGACTTACTGAATTTAGGCATATGAGGGTTGTCCCCATTTGGTATATATTTTTCTAGATTCGGCCTTGACCAAGGCTGAGCACATTCTTTTGGCAATATTTAGGGCATAAGATGATCATTTGGGTTGGGACATATGTGAGCATGTCCCATTAGGTGTTTTGTGAGGCTTGACCTTGGCCTTGATCAAAGTCGAGCATGCTGGTTTGGCTAAGCCCAAGCTAGCCCTATTTTTGTAGGCTGATTTTGGTATTACATATAGAAACATTTCACTATTTTCACGAAAGTTTGAAAGACCGAAAAAAATATTTCTAACCTATATATATATTTATATATACACAAAATTAATAAAAATATGAAAATTTCTAGAGAGCTCTGCACCATTTTGTTCTTTCGTTTACAAAATCTTACTTATAATTTATTCCTTTTTAGTTATCCTAACATACAAGTTCAATAAAATGAGAACATATCACATAACTGCTAAGCTATACTCATTTAGCTCACATCCAATTTCATCTAAAACTCTAATAAACGAAATGAATTTGATTGGATGTAATTGATTTTAGGGCAAGGGTAGGTAGTAATAATGTTCAAAACACTATCTTAATTATTTTCCTACATGTATAGGATTTGGAAGTAATGAAAAGAGATGATTATTATTAGATAGAATAATAATAATCATTCCCTTGAAGCTTCCTCTTCTCCACCCAAGAAGGTGAAAGAACAGGATTATTATTATTATTATTATTGTTATTGATTATTTGAGATATTCCAACAATCTCCTTCTTCAGCTTGACTCTCCAGACCTTAAAAGTCTGATCCAAACTAGCACTGCAAACCAACATATTCCCCATATTATTATCAATCTCCATGGCCGCCGCCAAGCACCTGACTGGCCCGTGGTGGCCCTCAATCACTGAAACGCAGCAATGAACGAACCCATTATTCCCTGTTTCCTCTCTTCTCCAAACCCTAATGGCCGTGTCTTCAGACCCACTCACAATCAACTCCTTTATTGTTACTAAGCATCCAACTCCAAACTGATGACCTTGTAGCAACCCTCCATGCTTGTACCTGAGTCAACATAAATGGGTTTAATTTTCTTTGTAGTATTAAGTGATTTCATCTTTTATTTTCTCTTTTTGAATTTAGATTCTATGTTTTCGGAATTTATTGGGTTTATCAATCTATGCAATCTAGATTCTGTTTTTTAAAGTTATTTCTAGAATTTGTCACCGAATCGTACAAATTCTAAAAATAATATTAAAAAAAAAACATATAATATATATATATTATATGATGTTACAAAATAATAAAAAATAATATTAAAAAAAAAACATATAATATATATATATTATATGATGTTACAAAATAATAAAAAATAATATTAAAAAAAAAACACACACATATATATATATATATATATTATATATTATATGATGTTACAAAATAATAATTATACAAAAAAATTTAACATAAAATAAGTCAAAAATTAATTAGTAATAATTTATATTCAACTTAATATTTGATGAGTATTTATAATTAGTTTTATAGTTTATAAATATATTATCAATTTCATTTTGAAAATTTGATCATATTAAAAATTTAATTTCTAAATTTGCTACCTAATACATATTTGAAAATATGAAATACAAACTCTTTGTTTTCATTGAACCCATTGTATCCAAAATTCTATTTTAAGATTGTTTGCCAAACTACCCTACTTTTTGGAAACTATTTTTTTTTTTTTTTTTTTGTTAGTTTTCAAAACTTGGCTTGATTTTTAAAGACGTTAAAGTGGATAACAAAATATGAACACTTATAGGTAGAAAATGGAATAGTGTTTATAGGGTTAATTTTCAAAAAACCAAATGGTTATCAAATTCGGTAGCATTGGCAGTCTTTTAAAATTGTGCTTGTTCTCACAATTTAATAGTCATGTCTTTCAAATTTTTTAGGTAGACATTTCAATTCTTAGTCAAATAATTCTAAAAACAAAAACAATCTTTTAAAAACTACTTTATTTTTCTTTAGTTTGGATTTTGAAAACACCAAAATTAGCATATAAATCAATAGATGAAATTAGTGTTTATAAGCTTAATTTAAAAAAAAAACAAAAAACAAAATTAGTTATCGAATGGGGCCTAAAGTTTTGAACTTTTTGATGTTGTCTCTAATTAGTTCATAAATTTTTAATACCTATCTAAATAAATTCTTGAACTTGTGTTTGTTGTCCATCTTTGAATCATTTGACATTTCTTAATAAAAAAAAATATAATAATTGGATATAGTTGATAAGAAAAATATTTTTTAATTATTCAAATTTTGACTATGAGAATACTGTTTATAAGTTTAATTTAAAAAAAAAAAATTATCAAGAAGTCTTAAATCTTAGGTTGAGGGGTGATTTAACAGTACCTACTCGAGGAGTTCTCCTTCTCCCAGAAGTTGATGAGCCCGTCCGAGGAGCCAGAGTAGAGAAAGCTGTAAGGTTTCAGCGATGACGACGATGACGACGACGACAACGACGAGACGCTTAGAGCCAGGGCATTGACAGGGGAGAGTTGAAACTTGAGAATCATGGTTAAAATATGGGAACTTTCTCCAAAAACCCTTCTCCATATCTTGATAGAGCCATCAGAAGAGCAAGTGAAAACGCAGCCATCTTTTTGGTTTATGACGATTGCATTTACATGGCCTTCGTGAGCAACAAATGAATCTACACATCGATTTTCTGAGATGTTCCAAACTTTCACTGTGCTATCCCTCGAACCTTCATGATCAATAAACTTAAAATTGATGTTAACATAATTAACTTTAGTATATTACACATTTGTATATATATCTTCCACACAAAATTTAGAACCAATAATCTAAATCCCCGTTTTATGTTTTCGTAATCTTTTGAAAATTTATTTTGAATTGTTGAATTGTAAAAATGGCCAAAAAAAAAAAAAAAAAAAAGAAAGAAATTGTCAATGTATTTAGATTTTGAATTCTAAAATTTAAAATAAAGAATTATAAAAGAAAAATTGGTTAGATATATGATATAATATATTATAAAATCATCTCATTATTGTTAAATTAAGATGTGTGCAATATATATGGAGGAATATTAATTTAAATGACAAAATTATTGAAAATATTTACAGATAATAGCAAAATATCACCGTCTATTTTAGATAACCAATGAAATTTTGCTATATTTATAAATATGTTGGTTCATTTTACTGTATTTAAAAATATCCCTGATTTCATCAATAATAATTATAAAGAATTTGTAGAATAAAACATCTTCGTTAATTAATTAATAAGAGTTGAGATTCAATCATTCAACATCATATCCTATTCATTTGGTAACCACAATTATTTAGATGGCCTGGTTTATAACTACATTATATCAAATACCTTTTGACAACTGTTTAATTAAATTGGGAATCTAATTTCTAATTATGTCACCAACCACATACATGAAAGTACTAAAAGGAAAAATACTTTGTTTTTCATTAAATATCCTTCTTAAATTTTTGTTAATTTTAAGATTAAAAAAAATTATGTTAGTTTTCAGAGATCACTAACCAAAGACACTTTAAATTTAGTTGACATATCCACATATACTCAATTAATTGTTTGTTGAGGTTAGATATATATTTAATTTATTTATGATTTGTTAATTTCAAAAATTAAAATTGAGAGACATTAGACATATGAAACTCAATACATGTTATACAAAACTAACTTTTTATAATATATTTCTTTTTATCTTCTAATATATATATATATATATATATTCATTTATTGTACAATAAATATAGATTATACATAAGTTTAGACTATTATCATCTATTAAAATAAACTAAAATATTTTACATTTAAAATTGGTTTGTTTTTAAATATATCAAAATGAACTAAAATATTTACATATATAACAAAATATCATATCTATAATTAATAAATACTGATAGACTACTATCATCTATCATTATCTATTAGTGATAAACAATGATAGATGTATTAGTGTCTATCTCTGTCTATCACAAATAAAGAGCTTTTATAAATATTTTCAACAATTTTATCTATAGAAAAGGTTAAAGTTAATACTATAAAATTATTTTCATCTTTCAACTTTTAGAATATAACCATTTTCGTCTATATATCTTAATCTTTCAAACAACCAAAGGAACCACTGTACCTGTATAGAGAAGCTTATCAGCTTCATTGTAAGCCAAGCAAGAAATAAAATCTGTATGATATTGAAGCTGCCGGCTGCTCTTTCTCACCACCAAAAACGAGCGTTTTGGTGGCAAAGTTGAAATCTTTTTTGGTTTCAATCTTTTATTTCCCATTTTCACATCCCAAATTCGAACTCTGTGATCCCCATGACAACTAAACAACATCCTCCCACACGCAAACATTGCCCCAACTCGGCCGGAGCTAGCCTTTATGAAACCAACTCCGGGGCAATCTGGTAGCTTCCACGACTGAATCTGCCCACTCTCCGACCCTACGAATATGAACTCCTTTGTCATCGCAATCGACAGTATGTTGCCGTCCGGCCGGTGGAGTGAGGCTATGCAGTGGTAAACAGAAGGTTGCTGGTTTGTCGGCAGCGGTGCTGGCGACATGGTCCATGGAGTTGGGACGGATGCGGCGGAGGGTCTGGAGGGAGAATTAGGGAAGTGAATGGGGTCAGGTAATACGGCGGCGTTTTGGTGTAAGTCGATGCTTTTTGTTTGTTCTTCCATGGAAGTCCAGAGGTCGGTTTGTTGGAGGTGGAATTCCATGGCGGATTGGGAAGGAAGATCAAAGGTGGAGCTCTGTGTGGGAGTTTTAAGTTTGTAGTTTGATGGGTTTTTTTTTATGCTTTCCTTGTACAAAATAACGAACGAACAAAAAAAGAGAATAGTGTTATTATCCTTTTTGTTAGTTTATAGTTATGATCAACTAATAATGTGTTAGCTCTTTCCACAAGCATATGAGAGAAATATCTTATTATTTTAGGAAGTAGTAAAATAAATGCAGAGATAATGTGCAAATAACTAGATTAACAAGGGACGTTTATTATAGGCACCAATCACCCCCTCTTAAACCCGAAACAAAATAGGCCTAAAATAGAAAAATTAGAAACATAATCTCAAATATAACTTAGGTTTATAAGATGTTGCCCCAAACTCCAGGGTGTTTTACCCACAGATCTGGACTTGCTAACTACGAGACTTAGGATGCACTAAGTATTTCTCCAAATTTAATCTTTGAACTATTTTTATTTTTGTTCTTAATTTGATATTTGAATTTTTAAAATTACAAATTTAGTCACTAAACTTTTATTTTCTTAAAAAAAAAAATTCATCAATCTACTAAACAAACCAATAACAATTTAGAGTTTCATTTGTAAACTTCAAATTCATATTTAAAAAATTAATTAGTTTTTAAAGATTGAAAAATAAAAAAATTTAAAGACTTGTTAGATTTACTCTCTCTTTATTTTCTCTCCCTCAAAAATTCTATGTTTGTGGTTTTTTTTTTTTTTTTTTTTTTTAAGGAAAAGAAAAAAGAGAAAAAAAAGTTATTATTTCAATTCAATTATCAGACACGCCACCATGTCTATATGTCCCCAGGGATCTAGGCGATGAATGAGGGCAGTAATCGTATTAAATGTTAGTAAGGATGAACGGGTGAGATTGAATTATTAATTTTTTCTAAAAAAAATTTTCTAATTTTTTTTATTTTTTTTTAAAGGGAGTTTGTTTGGGTTCTTCGTCAACTAATTGTGGTGTAAATTAACCATCAACTTTTAAAAACTAATTTATTCTTTTTTTCTTTTTTTTTCAAATTTTCCATCTTTGTTATTTTAATTTTTTTCTCATATTTGATAAAGAAAATAGTATTTTAGATTTTTTCATCTTTTATACATTTTTTGCTTTATAATTTTTTTTTAATCTTTTAACCAAAAATATTATTGTTTTAAAGTAACTGTTAGTACCATTAAATCTACAAATTTCTTCCCTCATTAAAATATATAATATTTTCCAAAAACTAAATTATAAATTTTGTTTACTCAACAAGAAAATAAATATGTAAAAGAATGGGAAGTAATGGTTATTTTTACCTCTTATTTTGCTATAGTAAAATTATTTACAATCAAGTGGTTATTTTTACCCTCCCTCAAATATTTTCAATGACTTCATACATCAATCACCTCTGATGACCAACTTTAGCGAAGACCATCTCTTACCTCTAATTTTGGTACTAGCTCCTTCGAATCAAACTAGAGAATAAGATTAAAGATAATTCCGAAAGAATCTTTTACAACAATTTCTACATTTTAACTCAATTGATATAATTTAATAACTTATATTCCTAATAAAAACATGTTTGTTTTACAAATTTTCTTGAATTGCTTTTCACCTGATAACCTACCATCAATTTTTTTAATCATGTATCTAAATTAACAATATTTTTTGTCTATCACTACGGGAGTGACACACACTTGATAACTATACTTATCGATATATGTTTTTGTGCAATATTATAGACTTAGAGATTTAATTGGTTGTTATTGTACACTTCCAAATATGAAATTTTCTTAACTAATCAATTATATGAGTTTTACTTATAATCACACATAATTTATGGATTTTAAAAAGTATTTGTCCATCCAAAATAGACAAGAATGACACAACTTAAAATCTTACACAAAATTAGTAGAACACGTCCTTTTTATTCTATTTATTACAAAATATAATATTTAGGGTATTCGTACTTTATAATATCAATATTTATGAATTCCCTACAAAATCATATCTCCAAGAAAAACAAATCTAAAAAAAAAAAAAAAAAAATTAAAGGGAAAATGTCCAAAAATTTAAAAAAAAAAAAAAAAAAACCAAAAAAAAAAAATTTTTAAGAAAAAAAAAAAAAAAAAATTAAAGGGAAAATGTCCAAAAATTTAAAAAAAAAAAAAAAAAAACCAAAAAAAAAAAATTTTTAAGAAAAAAAAAAAAAAAAAATTAAAGGGAAAATGTCCAAAAATTTAAAAAAAAAAAAAAAAAAACCAAAAAAAAAAAATTTTTAAGAAAAAAAAAAAAAAAAAATTAAAGGGAAAATGTCCAAAAATTTAAAAAAAAAAAAAAAAAAACCAAAAAAAAAAAATTTTTAAGAAAAAAAAAAAAAAAAAATTAAAGGGAAAATGTCCAAAAATTTAAAAAAAAAAAAAAAAAAACCAAAAAAAAAAAATTTTTAAGAAAAAAAAAAAAAAAAAATTCAGAGGTACATGTGCCAAAATTTTAAAAAAAAATCATATAATCATGTAATTTGGAACGCCTTTAATATATAACAAACTGAAGAAACTATATATAAATTTAAATCAAAATGAATTTTTAAAAACACTTTTTTTTATAACTCATTCCAAACTAGTTTGAAATGTCTCTAAAAAAAAGTTAAATTTTTAGCACCATAAAAAAAAAGTTAAATTTGCTCGTTGGCTCATCCCAACTTAATTTACTTATAATAAATACAATAATATTGATTTTAAAATTTCTAAAAGAAACGTTGATTGAATCTCCGACTTCATAGGAGTAGTACATGTCAATAATCGTTATTTTTAGTTCAACATGGAGCGGAGGATTTAAACTTCTATGTTAAAGTTATTGGAGTTTATGTCCTAAACTCGTGGTTTGTACTTTGTAAACAAAAATTATTTATTTAATAAAATAAAGTGTTATTTTATTTGCCAATTAGTATTGCATAATTCAATCCAATAAGCAAAATTAAGCTTAGCTTAGCGGCAATTGACATGACTTTCCATCTTAGAGATGGGAGATTTGATGTAACTTGAACAGTATGTGGTTGACATAGAGGTAGATCATGTTTCATGCTAATTGTATATGATACAATTAATATAATTCATTTGAATACGATCCAAATATAGAATATAAGGTAATTAATTAATTAAATTAGATTTAATTTAATTAATATAAAATAAAATAAAATTAACTCCCTTGCATTACAGGGGTGGGAAAATGCTGTGAGTAGGGAATTACACTCCCATTTCTTATTTAAATTGCAGAGAGTCTGCAATGAAAATGGTTACTCTTTTCTAACGTTAAGAAAAAAAAAACTTATTTCCTTATCTCAATAACACTCTCTCAATTTACACAACATAGAGAACATTCTCTCTATCAACCGATCCTTACCAAAGAATAGCGAGGAAAACCTAAGAGAGGTATCACTACATATGGAAGAAATTTCGCAGCAAGATCAATGCGGTAGGAGAAGATTTGAAGACTATCTACAAAGGGTATTCTTCTCAACTTTATTTTGTGTTTTTCCTTGTACTGTATTATGAATATACTAGATATTTTACTTTTTTGCGATGTGAATTTAAAACAAATTTCAAAAGCAAAGGTGATTAATCGCTTCTCCTAGGGATTTGATCCCTTCAATAAAGTACCATCGAATCTAGAAATGTCCAATGAGACGAAGTAAGGACGAGGATAGCTTCTCCATCCCCGTTCCCAACCTCGCCCCTTATTTCATTCTTCATTTCCATAAAATTTCACATTCAATTTTATGGAAATAGGACCAGAGACTTCCCGTGAAAAATTATATTGTTCTTTAAATATTTTTAGAAAAAAATAAAATGGTTTTTTAAAGAAATATTTTAACTAAATTGTTAGTTTTTATTATGGATCCTTGTTTAAACCTTAAGAATCTTTCTTTAAATGATTAATTCCTCCGAAAAAAATCTTAAACTTTTCAAATTACATTCAATTTCATATTAATTAAGTTATTTAATTATCTAGGCATAAAATATATACGTCTTTATATATGCATGCGCATACGTATACTTGCATACATACACATATATTTTCAAAATGTCAAACATATCATTTATTCAAGCTAAAGTGTTTAATGGAATCAGACCCAACATTATTCCTAGCTTTTATATTAAAAATAAGAGTCAAATTGATATGGTTCAATTAGAGATGTTCATTATTTTTCTAGTGGAACAGAAGCGTTTCGAGGGACCTGATCCTAATAAGACATATAATCTCTTATTTATATTGATTATGCGAAACAAGTGATGTAACATTCCAAACTTCAAATAAAAAAAAAATTAATTTAAATTTACTTGAAGTTCAAGATGTTACAAATTGAAGAATAAAATTTCCCACAAACTAAATGGGGAAGGGGACGGAGAATATATTCCTCTCCCCGTTTTCCGTTCCCCTACTTCATTTATTTTCATGATTATTTTTTAAAGACAAGTTATATATATAGACACACATGCATACATACATATATGTACATATCCTTTATTGAAAGTAATGTAGATGAAAATAATAATATATGTCACTATAGATGAATCTATCGATGTTGATGAGTATTTTTGAAAAATTATAAAAACAAAAAGTTTTAAAAAATATTTTTAAATCAATAAATAAAATTTTACAAATTTCAAACAAATTAACGCATTTACTATTTATATGATATATACTGCTATAAGTAATTTGGGACTAAACAAAATCGGTAGAAAAAGACTAAAAAAATAAGTCCAAGATAAAATGAAATTGAGCTAAAAAACTCCAAAGCCTATTAATCATTAGGCTATTTTTTTTTTTTTAAAAAAGAAGTCATTAGGTTAATTAAGATGTAAAATTTGAAATCTGTGGAGTAAATGAAAATAAAATTTAAAACTGGAAGGTAAAAATGTAATAAAATGAAAATAAACCGAAAGTTTAGGAATTTTTTTTTTTCCCTCTTATTTAAACTAATAATAAATAGCTCATCGCCATCTCCACTAACTAAAATACGACAAGAAGGAAGAGAAAAAAACGGGGGAAAAAAGAAGACGAAAAAAAAAAAATGTAAGAGGAAAAATTAATTTATATTTTCAAAAAGAAAAATCTAGAAGAAGGAATAGCCAAAATTTAATCGCCATTCGCAGGTGGCATTTTAAACGTGAATTTCAGCAGTGGGCTGAGGTGTGGTCGTCGCCTGCTTGGACCGTGTGAAGCCGAAGATCCTCCATTTCTCACCCTTTTTTTTTCATCCTCGGATTGCAAGAACCTCAATTTCGATACCCAATTTCGCTTCAGAACGAAGATCGGCTGAATTAAGGAGCTGCAATTTTTTAATTTCCGACGAATCTGATTAGGTTTGCGTGGTGAGACTACTTGGAGGATAAGGCAAGCATTGACTAGACCGAAGGCTTTTTGGCATTTCTTCGGTATCTTGGTTTTGGATCAGGGGTGGGATTGATTTAGGGCGGATCGAGTCTGTAGCGGTTGTTCTTTGTGTAGGATTTGGTAGTCTTCATTGGTCAGATATGGATTCGAGTCGGAGAGCTGTAGAGTCGTACTGGAGGTCGCGCATGATTGATGCAGCCACTTCGGATGAGGACAAGGTCACGCCGGTGTACAAATTGGAAGAGATTTGCGAGGTTTTAAGATCTTCGCATGTCAGTATTGTCAAGGAGTTTTCGGAATTTATTTTGAAGAGGCTTGAACATAAGAGCCCGGTTGTTAAACAGAAGGTGTCTGTATCGTTTTTGTTTTTTTTTTTTTCCTGCTCTGTTCTGATTCCTCTTATTTTAATCGTGAACTTAATTTTGTGGATGTGCTATACAGAGAGTAGTATTTTTTATCTGTGAAATTATAATTTTTGTTCTCTGATTCATCGGTGGTTTTTAGAAAGTGCGGTAAAGCCAAGTAATTCGTTTTCGATTGTGTTGCAAGCTATTCGGCGAATGTTTGGTTTTTATGCTAGCTCGGGATCGCATGGGCTTTGAATTTTGATTTTATTCAAATGTTGATTGAATAATGAACACAAAATGCACCCATATCCCTTATGGTTTTCTTTTACTTATGTTTTCTCAGAGCTGAAGATTTTAGAGCTTATCATCATAATCTGTAGTTTTCTTTATATAATTGGTATTGACTTAACCTGTTCTGTTTTCATTCTTGATTCTTGTTCCTTCCACGATATTTATCAGTTGAATGATTAGTATTATATACATTTGCTATAATTTTTGCATTCTGCGTATGGTTGATTTGATATCTGACGTCTGCTGCAGTTTAATAAAAATTCCATGGGTTGCAGTACTACCCATTAGAAAGTTTCCTTTGTGCCTTTCATATTTGTGAAAATTTGGACACATGCTTGATTTTACTACAGGCTCTTAGGTTGATAAAGTATGCAGTTGGGAAGTCTGGTGTGGAATTCAGAAGGGAAATGCAGAGGAACTCTGCGGCTGTCCGCCAGTTATTTCATTACAAGGGACAACCGGACCCCCTTAAAGGTGATGCACTCAATAAAGCTGTGAGGGATACTGCGCATGATGCCATTTCTTCTATCTTTGCTGAAGAGGATAACAAGCCTGCACCATCTGAGAATCTTAACCGTCGAATTCAAGGTTTTGGGAATTCAAATTATGAACCACCATCAGAAGATAAAAAGTCATTTCTTAGTGAGGTAGTTGGTCTAGGAAGTGCATCAATCAAGCAAGGTCTAAGTAATTTTGCACAAGGTCATTCATCAAGAAAGAATGGTACTAGTAGCCACCGGGGTCTCAACCTTCAGAGGTCATTGACTACTGAAATTGAGTATGATAATAGATATGACCCAGTTGAATATGGCCGTGAGACTCTGGGGATATCAAAGAGTACTACTAGTGGTAGTTGGAACCAGGATTCTAGGGTAAGTAATGGGAACTCAAGTTCAGGCTCTTCAGAGAGCAAAACTCGAGAGGAGAGGTTACTGGAGACCGTTGCAACAGTAGGTGGTGTGCGTTTACAACCAACTCGAGATGCCATTCAAGCATTTCTTGTGGAAGCTGTAAAGTTAGATGCACTGACGTTGAGTAATGCTCTCGAAACAAAGCTTAAATCCCCATCATGGCAGGCATGTTCTTACTGTTAATATTCTTTTCTATGATATTATATGAGCAAAGGCTGGCTTTCTGTTTTGGATTAAAATAATGATAGTTGATACTTGTATATTTATTTGTCATTCAATCTGTTTTGATGAGAATTTCACTCTTCAGGTTCGTTTCAAAGCTCTCTGCATTCTTGAGTCGATTGTTAGGAAAAATGACGACGATCATTTTTCAATTGTGACATCTTATTTCAGTGAAAATCAAGATGCAGTGATTGGATGTTCTGAATCTCCCCAAGCATCTCTTAGAGAAAAAGCTAGAAAGGTAAATCATCTCTCTACCCGCCAAACATTGTTTATGCTTGTTTTCCCGGTTTCCTTGTGTGACTTTCTTTTTAAAGTGGTGTTGGTGGTTTCCTTTTTCTTTTTTTCCCTTTCTGATGGGGAAAGGTCATATCAGAGTTAACTCCTCCATCTTACTTAATCCTGCCCTAGATGTAAAAGTTTTTATAATATCATAATTATTGTGAGTTGTAGATGCTCGTTGACATCTTTATATTCATAAATCTTATTGTAGTCACTTTTCTGTTACTATATTTTACTTTGCATCTATAACATTTAGTTGACCAAGGAAGCAAATGTTTGATGCAGCTGCAGTGTAGTATTTCGAAACATATCCTTGAAACAGCAGAATCTGTTATAATGTTATTTGCTTTACTTCTTTTTTTAAATGTTTAAGATTTGAAGGAAGCCACCGCATGAAAGTTGATGAAATTTCTGAATAGGTCCATGATTTGGATTTATCCTTGAATACAAGCATTAATTTGTTACAATCACTTGAAAGATGTACGATGGAACAGAAAATAATGTAGACTCAACTTTATGGTCTTATCCTGAAAAGGAATTATAATTTAGTCCCTTGACTCTCTGGGCAGGTTATGCCTCTTTTAAATGGAGGTAAAGGAGTTCCCTCCATGAATGATTCCGAGAAGTCTCTACCAAGCAACACCAGTTCCACCATTCAGATGCCAGACTTAATAGACACTAGAGATGCAGGTGATTTCGTTGGAACAAAAAAATCCTTAGAGGTGGAAAACCTGTCGAGTAATCCATTAGTAGACGACTTATTTGGAGATGGCCTAAACACTGTCACAAGCACCAGCAAACTGAAGAATGATGATGACCCCTTTTCTGATGTCTCGTTCCATACAACTGAAACTAGAGAAACTCCAGATGATCTATTTTCTGGGATGAATTTTGATAATAATCAGTTTACTAATGAAAATAAAAAGCCTGCCTTGGAGCAGAAAAATGAACCCGGAGTTTTTGATATTTTTGGATCAAATTCTGAGCCTACAGTGCAAGAACATGCTAGTAAAGATGTTAATGACTTAATGAGTGGTTTGTCCATCCATGAAGAGGCCTTGAAGAGCAAAGATGAAGGAGATTCTAAGGATTCACTGTCTGAATCTTTATTCTCGGTTGCTAGTCAACCCAACCATCAGAATGAGGTTCCTCAAGATTCTTTAAATGGCATGTACACTTCACCAATGGTTGGGAAAAATATGAATGCGACCTTTTTCCCTGGAATGACTTATCTTCCCTCAGGCATGATGTTCAATCCAGCCTTTTCTTCTCAGCCAATGGCTTATGCTCCCACCGGAAACTTCTTTACTCAACAACAATTATTATCAGCCATGTCCAATTACCAACAATTTGCGAACCCCAATCTCCAATCAAGCGGTGGTGGTGGTGGTGGTGTGGGTAGTAGAGGATATTCTTCATCCCTTCCGGACATATTCCAGCCAAATCTTGCAGCACAATCACCTACTTCTGTGATGAATAGTTCAAAGAAGGAAGATACCAGGGCTTTTGATTTTATCTCGGTAAGTTTAATTTCATCGAAGTCTCTGCTAACTGTATAAGCTGCATCATAATATTATTGTTGTATCTTGAGATTTTATAGCTGATAATATTCTTTTTACTCTTTTCTTTCCTTTTCTTTCTAATTACAATTCTCAATGATTAAGAATGCGGTTAGAGGATTATGGTGGTAAGTCTAGTGGGAAAATCCTGATAGTTATTGGCCAACTGACCATTGGAACGGATTCTGTTTACCGGATGGTTAACTAAGAAACAATAATAAAGAAGGATAATTAGAAAAGAAAAGAAAGGATCCACCAGATCATCTTAGAAAACGGTTAGACTGATTGACCCCAACCACTAGCCCTGATACCCAAACCTGCATGATGACTAATTAAAACTTCTTTAAGCATGGCGCTAGGCATCCTACCAGGTTTAAATTTAAACCTAAAAATCGAACAAAATATTAAAGACACCAAGTTGCAAAAACCACCTCTAAATTCTCAAACTCTTAGAAATTCCCCCCTAAACTTTCAATTATTTAAAATAAATCCTCAAACTCTTAAAAGGGAACAACTTGGACCCGGTAAAATCTAATCCCTCAAACTTTTGTAGTGTAAAATTGCAGTCCCAAACTTTCAATTATAAAACTTAATCCCCCAATATAAAAATGAGATCAATTTCTCTCTCTTTGTCTTACATTTCCGTCTCTCGCTCTCTCTCATGTTGCATTTTTGCTCTATAACAAATGGAATCCACTCCCGAGTTCAGCCGTGGCCACACTGTCCTCCCTTCCACTCAATTATTCAGTCACACTTTTTCCAACTTCAAAACTTTTTCATTTTTCATTCTCGTGATTTCGATTGAGGTTTTTATATTTTAAAAAGTATAGGATCCATTTTCCATATCTTCCTTCCTATCTTCCTCCTACTGTCATGTTATTCTGTTTTATCATCATGAAACCTTCCATGCCGAATGCTCTTTGTTTAGTCCATTTAGTTGACTTCTCATGTTCTCATGCCTCAAACCACTAAGCTTCTGTAGAGTTTCCAACTATTCACCTTGAAAAGGCCATGTTGATGGATACGTTTGATAGTGATAGCCTCCTTTTCGTGGAGAGAACCCTCAGATCTTCTGGACAAAGTGAGGAAGCATGTACCTGTCTGGCTCTACACTTTATTCCACACAATATCCATGGACAGGAATCCATTAATGAAGGGGGAGAAAGAAAGTAGAGAGAGAGATTGGGGGGGGGGGGGGG
>QLSR01000171.1:4243353-4255238 GCA_031780015.1 Citrullus colocynthis | reverse complement strand
AATAACAATTCAGCTTAATTCATGAAACAAACACAGATTTAAACCTATCACCAAAAAACAAAAAATATATATTTTACATTTAATGATTTTCCATATGGTAAAATAGAATCATGCCAAAGGGTTTCATTATTATTATTATTATTATTATTATTATTATTATTATTATTATTTATATGATTGTTACCTCTGACAATATTTGTTTTATTCCTTTGGGCTTTTTTTCAATGATAATATTGGTGCAAGAGATTTTATAACATAAAATAATATGGAATCTCAAATTATATCATGGGTAAAATTGTCTTGACCATTTGGATTAAAGAAAAACAAAGATAAGAAACAAGCAAAGAAAGAACCCTTTATAACAAGATTTTCTTTTACAATAATGTGGTTGTGATTTGACTAGGAAACTACTTCCGATTATGAAAAATGAGAAGAACTTTTTCAATAATGATTACGAATGCCAAACAAACACATATGATATAACCAATGTCAAAGTTTTTACATGTACATAAAAATTTCTCAACTTTATAGTATTATTACTTTTTTTCAAAAAAAATTACATTACAATTAAATAGAAGATCATCGAAATATGCACGGAAAAAAGTAGGTCACCAAGTGGTTAGAGCTTTTTGTGACACCTTATATCAAATTGTTGGTCAAGGTTCATTATACATATATGTTGGTGTTGGGAATGCGATCAAAGGCTCACATTGGCTAGATAAGGAAATGATCATTGATATATAAGAGAAGACAACTATCACCAATGGTATAAGACCTTTTGGGTGAAACTGAAAGTAAAACCATGAAAGTTTATGTAACAACCCCAAATCGTTGGGGTAAATCCTCCTAGTAAATAAGTTTAAGTTATTACGTGTGAAAAGAAATAATTATAATAATAATAAAAAGATAATTTTATCTTGGGGCAAGTAAAATAAGGTGATTAATTTTGGTGGGATTGGAAATTGAAGTAAATCTTGGTTGTAGAAGATTTTATTTGATTTTATTTGGATAATTGAAGTAAATCTTGGTTGTAGAAGATTTTATTTGATTTTATTTTGTTTGGTTGGAAAAGAAAAGGGGAAAGGAGGAAGGAATAGGGAATTTGGGTTTTTATAAATAGGCATCGATTTGCGTGCCAAAATAAAAAAAATAAAAAAAAAGTAAAAAGGGATTTTTCTCTTCTCCCTCGCGTGCCGCCGCGGTTTCAATCAATCTCTCTCTCTCCTTACAGTGCCGCCTACTTTCTCTCTCTTCCACCCCGGTGCTCCTCCGCTGCCATTTCAATCAAACCACGCCTGATTTCTCGTCACCAAACCGGTAACGTGAGAGTAAGTATCTCGGACCCAAGGAAAAATTTATAGCTTAATTTGGTTAAAAAACTGTTGATGCTTGAGACTTATGTGATAAAAATTCCCTTAGGTGGCCGGGAATTGTGTTGGGTAAAAAGGATTAGAGCAACTGCAAGTTAAGCCACACTTGGTGGACCAAGAACTTTCCAACAGACTGCCGTGCGAATAAGTGAATATAATTGCTCAAGTAAGTGACTTTACTACCTGAACCACCTTCCCGCCTTATGTTTAGTTGCCATGATGAGTAATACTTCTACGCCCATTGAGATAGCATGCTTGTATGATTTTTCCTATGTTTCAAAGGATGTATGTGAAATGCTTATGCTTGTATATGAGATGATTGTAAACAGCGCTGTTAGTGTATAAATTTATGGAAGTAAATGAGTGAGAATTTAAATTGGTCATGAGTATTGGGTAGTGGTAACTCCCCTACGTCGGCTGGATGTTCACCAGAGGATGTGTTCCTTCGGGTTCACCAGAGGTTGTGGTCCTTCTGGGTCACCAGAGGTTGTGTTCCTTCGGGTTCACCAGAGGTTGTGTTCCTTCGGGTTCACCAGAGGTTGTGTTCCTTCGGGTTCACCAGAGGTTGTGGTCCTTCGGGGTCACCAGAGGTTGTGTTCCTTCGGGTTCACCAGAGGTTGTGGTCCTTTGGGGTCACCAGAGGTTGTGTTCCTTCGGGTTCACCAGAGGTTGTGTTCCTTCGGGTTCACCAGAGGTTGTGGTCCTTCGGGGTCACCAGAGGATGTGTTCCTTCGGGTTCACTAGAGGTTGTGTTCCCTCGGGATCACCAGAGGTTTTATGATCCTTCGGGATCACCAGAGGTAAGAGTTCCTTCGGGGCTCCAGAGGTTTGTGGACATCCAAATCCAACTGTAGGGAGAGTATAACCAGTTCCCTATAAAAGTATGTTAGATATGCCTGTCTTAAGGCTAATGCACTTAAAGGACTTGGGTGCGAGTATAACCAGTCCCCTATGAAAGTATGTTAGATATGCCTGTCTTAAGGCTAATGCACTTAAAGGACTTGGGTGCCAGTATAACCAGTTTCCTATTGAAGTATGTTGATATGCCTGTTGTATGACTAATGCACTTAAAGGACTTGGGTGCCTAGCCTGGCTCCGGTAGTGGGGTCACTTACTGAGTAATATAATTGCTCACCCTTTCATCTTATTTTTTTCAGGTAAGGGAAAGAACATGCTGGCGAATGACAAGAGGAATCCTTGATGGCTTCACGGGACCCACAGTAGCTTCCGCTAGTACTGCATGTTTTTAATGAGTTTTGGTTAAATGTCAAATTTTGTTCTGAAACTTGTCTTTTAGTTTGTATGTGGATTCCGATTCACGAAAATTTATTGATTTTTATTAGGGGTACCCCGAACCAAGATTTCTTTTTTTTTTTATATGTTTATGCATTGTTTTTCTTGAGTTTTAGCATTGTTTCTTTCTTACTATTTAGCATAGTGTCTTTTTAAAATATGCATGCATTGAGTAATGGTCCGATTAGATTGTATTAGTCGGGTCGTTACAGTTTATGATGACCAAAATGTGTATGAATGAAAACTAATTAAGAATACTAAGGGTCAAGTGCAAGCATACATGGTCGCAATAAGTAGTAATATAGAAGTATTCAAAGTATTAAAACCAAGTGGTAATCACATTAACCTATTTTTTTGAACGAAGAACAACTTCTATTCAATCTTGTTTTGAAGTACCTTTAGGAGCCTAAGTAATTAGTCCTATATTTCTATAGCTAATTAGGTCTTAGATAGTTTCATGCAATCTTTTGGTCCCAATTTGAATATTTTCTTAAAACTAAAGACATAAATTAAAACTAGTTATATTGGCAAATATCAATGTATACTTCTAATTTTTTGGGTTATATCAATTTAAAAGTACAAACTAATAATAATATTAATTTAAAATAGCTAAACTTTCATTAAATCAATTTAGATCTCTTATTAAAATCTTATTTTAAAATTGTTAATACGTAACTTTTCATGTATAAGCCTTTTTAAAATGCTATGATTGGTGTAAATTAGAGAGAAATAAATAGAGACAAAAAGAGATATTTTAAATTAATAACTTAATTAATTATATAATTTTAATGGTTTAATATTTAAAAGGTTTTGTAACATTTTTATCACCTCCAACTATAAAAATTGAGTTTTCTTTCGCCATATTTTTCATTATCAAGTCAAAACTCTTTGTTAAGTTACCTATGAAATATGAATATGTATTGAGGCAACTTGACTCCAAATTGTATAAGCACCAATAGAAAATAGAAAATCTATAATTTCTTATCAATTGTATCCTCACCTTTAATTTCTACATTTACAACAATGCCACTTAAAAGTAAATGTCATTAACATTAAATATTAAATATCTCATAAAAAGACATTATATATTAAATATTATTTTATATTTAGATGTAAAAAGTGTAACTTCTTCTTATTGATTAATTGCAAATTTATTATGTTAAAATTGATAATGATATCCCAATACAATTTTATTTTAGGCCGTTTATATGATAAAAATTTATATATTTATAATAAAATGTTTTAAATAATTAAATAATTAAATAATTATAAATATCATCATTAATATAATGTAACCTATGCCAATTAAATTTTAGTGGCATGTAACATTCGATTTATAGTGTTAACTTTCAATTAAATGTTAGGAAATAATTAAATAACTATTAATATCATCATTATTATAATGTAACTTATACAAATTCAAATCTTATATCACATCTATAAATATAAGAATGTTGATACAAACTCTCTCATAATTAAGGTTGTTTGCATATTTACTTGAATAAAGTTTTGAACATAATTGTTTGTAATTTCACTTCAATGATATTTTTTAAACAAATAATTTGTTATTTTTATATCTATTTTATGATTTTGATGACAAATATATATGGTAATCGTAGAATGTGATCCTTTTGATTATATATACTTTTTTGATGCATGTGGAAGGTTGAAATATTAAAAGTGGTGGATGTAATTGAAAAATTAATTCTTCATAAAAAAATGAGATTCTCTAATAATTATAAAATTGATTGGTCAAAAAAGAGGTATGATTTCAACTTAGTTATAAAGATATATTGTACTAAAAAATAAGAAAAAACTAACAGATATTAAGATAAATCTAAATAAAAATAATAGGTATGCAGTTTTTCCAAAAATTATTTATTTCAATTTCATAAGTATCTTATTATTTAAAAAAAACATAAAGAATTATAGTATTTAATACATACTCAAGCCGAATTTAATATTTGATAAATAAAATTTAAATATAACGTTTGAGGCAGTAGTAAAAACTAGTAAATATAAAATGGAAAATTGCTGTATATAGAATAAAATAGGGATAACAACATAAAAAGTCCAAAGGAGGCCTTATATTTCAATTATGTCTAGCTTTACAATTTTTTTTTAAATGTCCAAATAAACTTCTTTATTACACAAAAGTTAGAGTATAATTATTTTTTAGTCCCATCCTACAATTAATTACAAATTGTTTAGGAAAAGAAAATTGAAGGATTTTTTTTTTTAATGGAAACTCAAACGTTTTCTTAATTCATGTGCAAAATTAATTATTATTTTTTTCCATAACAATCACTCTCTCCTTTAGTACAATCATTTATTTGAATATATTTCGAATATATTTACTAGTATATTTTATATATGGGTTAGAATATTTGTAAAATCTAATACAATATTCAAAGGTATATTAAAAATAACCATGATTACGCTAAAAAATCCAACAACTTGCGTAAAAAACTATGGTATTTGAGTACATATCAAATATATTTACCAGAATATATCATATATTGGGTAGAACGTTACAAACATTTAATACAATATAATGTCCTACGATATATTTAGTATATTTAAATATATTATAGTCATGTGGATACTGTTATAACAAAACTTTCAAATTGTACAATCATCTATTTTAATATATTTTAAATATATTTACATGTATATTTTATATATGAGTTAGAATATTTGAAAACAACTTGTCGTGAAACCAATTATATTTGAGTGCTTATCAAATATAATTACCAGTACATTTCATATATTGGTTAGAATATTGAAAACATATAAAACATTTGAATTGCATAGGATGTGGATAAAAATTCATCAGCTATACTAATCAAAATATTAATGATATACCTAATATTTATATTATATAAATTTGTAAAATTTTTTGTTCACCGTATATATACACACAATTGTGCTTAAAAATCTAACATGGTTTATATACTTTGACATATTTTGTATGTATAGTTAGATATAGGTTATGTACTACAAAATATAATCAATATATATTGGTCACTTACCCATATCAATAAGCACAATAACAACCAACTAGGAACCTCCATAGAAAGAAATGAAAAACTATTAACAACACGACTAAAAATGAACGTAATATATGGAATAAATTGAATAACATATCAATATGCAAACTGCCAACAATTATACAATCCGTAATAGGCAAGAAAATCAGTTTGATGAATTAGAAATTGATGGTGTGGAATTTTTGTGGTGAGAGTGCAATTTCTATAGTGAGATTGCAATTTATGTGTCGGTCGGAACTAAAATTTTTGTGGTGAGAGTGTCAGTCGGACGTGGAGTCTTCAATCGGAGAAGAGAACAATTTTACGTCGGAGCTTTTTGTTGAGTGAGTGAAGCAGGAGGTTGTAATTTGGTTAAAAATGATGAAAAAATCCCTACAATAAAGGAAAAAATAACCATTAACCAATATTAAATGAATTAAATATGAATTATTTACCAAATTTAAAGTCAACAATAAAGGAAAGAATAACTGTTAACCAATATTAAATACATTAAATATTAAAGAAATAAAACAAAAAATCGATAAATATTAAATTAATAGTATACAAGGTTATAAGGATCCAAATTTCTATATAAATTTCTTCCGTAAAATAATTTAAAAATATGGGCTCAACAAGATTTTCTATGTAAATCTTCCAATAAAATATAACTTAGGCACTAAGAAGTTATACATTAAAAAGATATTGAATAACTATTTAGTATATATAAAAGAGAAAAATATCTTTTTAGTCTCTAGATTTTGGATTTAATTTCTATTTGATTCTTAGATTTTAAAATGTTACACATTTAGTTTTTAAGTTTTGAGTTTGGTTTCAATTTAGCCATTCGGTTTCAAAATGTTACAATTTTACCATTGACATTTGAGTTTTGTTTCAACTTGGTCCCTAACTTACAAGATTTACATTTTTAATATTGATTTTTCACTAAATACTCATTTTTCATCTTTAGTGTTAATGTATGTTAATAAATTTTAAATAATTAACTTAATTATAATTAATTAAGTTTTACTATTTTTCATCACTTTTAATTTAAAAATTTCACTTCATACTTATTTTAAATCAATTTAAAAACATTGTCAATGACTGAAAGTGAATTTTTAACGAAAAATTGGGGTTAAAATGGTAAAATTTTGAAATTTAGGAACCAAATTGAAACAAAACTCAAATTTCAAAGATAAAATTGTAACATTTTAAAACTTATTGATTGAATAGAAAAAAGAAAAAAAATCTAGGAACGAAAATGTATTTTTCATAGTTAAAACAAACTATGATTACTTTTAAATTTTTGTTAAAAATCATTACAAAAATTTCTTTAACCTTTTTGGAAAATTTCCTACAATTTAAAACATTTTTTTTTTTTTTGCAAAAGAAATTAATTAGCGATTCCATATTTATGTATTTATTTCCCTATTTTCTTGAAGCCAGCTAAAACCAAGTTGTGAGCCAGCTAGGCCATGATCATGAAGAAAGAAGATGACTTTGGTAATCCACCATAAGAAAGGTAAGTGAATTTAGCTTAGAAAATTTAGTAAAAAATTGCAACAAACTTATAAGCACATTAAAAAGCAGAACCAAACGGAAATCTTGGTGAAGTTTCATATCTTAATGGGTAAGTCTCTTCTTTAATAGAGAATTTTAAAGGAGCTGTTGATTTTATTTAAATTTGTAAATATTTTGATTTGAGTTTTACAAGAAATAATATGTGTGTTGTGTTGTATGTTGGGGTTCTACATATATGTCATTTTAAGCAGATTAATGAAAAAAAAAAAAAACAAAATATATATATATATATATAGACACACACGTTAAACTAAAATAGCATGGGAATGCAAAAACGAGATTTTTTTTTATTTTTTTTAATATTGTAAAACTTCGAAAGGTTTTATAAAAATATATTAAAATATTGTAGTATTTAAGTAGGCCGCATGTTCAATGCGATATTCCTAAAAAAAACCACTCCCAATACAAAAAGATTTGACTTTTATTTTTTAAAATTTTAAAAATAAAAGGTCACGCATATTGCAATAATCGAAAAAATAATCCAAACAAACACCAACACTACTTCCCCTTCCTCAACTCGGTTTCTCCTCGGCGATTTTTTCCACCTATGAACGAACCTTTTTTTTTTTTTTAACATAAGATCGCCTTCTATTAATAAGTAGAAATGAGAGATCAAAACAAAATACAGAGTTTGATAATCCAGTTTGGTGCAATAACACTTTCTTCTGTAGTAGTGTGTTCATAGAAAAATATTTTCACTAATATTAAAGTCAAACAATTATAAAGATGTAATTATATGCAAGTAGACCACTATAACAGTAACACTTGAATAGCCCAACTTAGAGATCGATCACTTGGGCTCCCTTAAAGTGTGAGACTCCCACTCAATGAAACTTAAGCTCCCCTTAGTGTGAGATCCTTCATCTTCCATATACTTATAAGGCTCCCTTAAGTATAAGAATATTAGTGAATGATCATTTAGGATCCCTACGTGTGAGACTCCTTCTCAAACATAAATCTTTCCTCTTGTGAATGCACCTTCACTTGAAGAACTTAGGCTCCCCCTAAGATTGAAAAACCCTTCAATGAGTAATGATGTTTTAGGCTCCCCTAAGATAGAAAGCCCTTCTCAAGTGTTGAAGTCTTAGGCTCCCCCTAAGACCGAAACAATTTTCTTTTAACAAAAGCTTCAACAATGAATTACAGCAATAACTTCAAGATCAATGATAATTCAGAATTGAAGTTGTAACATTCGACCACCACAAAATCAAAAGGTTTTCAACATAGCAAAGTAAAAGCGGCAACCCTAAAAAGAGCACAACTTGCTCTTAAATATGCATAGCGGAAAATAGGAAAATAACCTCATTCAAAATCTACAGAGGTTAAATAGGGAAAGAATCTAGAAAAATAAATCAATAGAATTTTCCAGATAAAGAAAAAAATAAATTGCAGGATTGTATCTTTCGTGAATCTTTTGTAACTACATCTTCTGTGACAACTTTTGTGACATCACTGAAACAGCCCACAAAACAAACTCAAACATTCTTAGACAAATATATATAGTTAATTCCAAATTTCTAATAATTTTTCTTAGGAGTAATTTTTTTTAGGAAAGTCGCATCTTCAACATTAATGTTTCTTTAAATATTTGAATAGGTATATGTATTTATAAAATTATTTAAAAATTGAAATATTAAAAAAAAATCCATGCAAAATGTGGAACAAAATAATATTTAAAATCTTAAGAGCAATAAATTTTCAAATTCGTTTTGGGAATGGACCCAATGTACGAATGTTGGTCCCATTTGAATATTTTCTTAAAACTAAAGACATAAATTGAAACTAATTATATGGGCAAATATTAATGTATAGCTCTAATTTTTTTGGGTTATATCAATTTAAAGTACAAATTAATAATAATATTAATTAAAATAGCTAGACTTTCGTTAAATTAATTTAGGCCTCTTATTAAAATTTTATTTTAAAATTGCCAATACGTAACTTTCACACGTGTAAGACTTTTTAAAATGCGATGATTGGTGTAAATTAGGGAGATTTTGACTCTACTTTGAAGAGAATTATTGCATGATTTTTTACACCATACAATACCACAAGTATACTGTGTTAACGTTTTAAAATATAGTGATATGAGTTCGAGTATTGTCCTCCAATTGATATTTTAGGTTGATTGAGTGAGTACTATAATTACTACCAATTTTATTTTATTTGGAAACCTAACCAAAATATGGTAAACTAATCTACCTAAATAGAGACAAAGGGAGATATTTTAAATTAATAACTTTATCAATTGGAAGGATGCTTGATCAATTCTACTCAAGAAGGTAAAATTATTTAACTCACTCTTTTCTGTGCTCAATTAACTCTTTGCCTAAAAATAAAAATAAAAAATAAAACCCAACATGCCTATTTGATTTTTAACTTAAAAAAAGTATTAAATTATTCTCTTACCAAAACAATAAAAGCAATAAAAATACAATCACATAAATGATTGTTGCGATATATAAAGAGACTTGAAATTAATCAAACATACAAAATTCAACCATTTACATCATATTACTAAAATATAAGTTTACGCCACTTGAAGCCACTCAATCACACAAGACAAACTAAAATTTATCTAGAAAAGTCTAAACAAGAAAATTGCAAAGAAAAAGGGAAAGATAAGAGAATCTTGAAGCATGCCACACTCATTTTTCGTCGTGAAGTATGTGATTTTAAGCATTGAATCTGATTTTTTTATCTCAAGAATGCTCTCTAAACCCTCCAAACTGAGAAGAAACTAAGTTGAAATTTTTTCCACTCCAATCAATCTCCCAAAAATCAAAACTAGGATTTATAGAAACCCTAGTCGTAGTGTCGAGTGGTATTGCCTTTACCATAAAACTTGAAAAAACATGGAGTGTGTGCATTCATCAATTTGCATCAAATGTTTGTAACTTTTCAATGATATGCTATCGGGCAGATTATCTTAAAGCTACTGCATATCCTGTTTTAGTCTGTTTTTCTTCTTTTTGCTTCATTTAGTTTCTTCAATTCTTTGCATATAAACTAAAAGCTCTATGTGCGCTATTAACTTGCATATAAATGTAAAAGAACTGAAATAGGTCCCAAATTAACTTGCATATAAACTAAAGCTTAAAGATAGCTCTCTACGTGCGCTATTAGAAATTAAGTGAAAATAGTTACAAATTACTAATAAATCATCTGAAGTAGAATCAGTTATGAAAACTTAGACTTCAAATTATATAATTATTAGTATGAAGTTTAAGTGATATGTACAAATTGTAAAAGAATTTATTAATAAACCTTTCTAAATTTAGTGGAATAAATTGACAGTGGCCCTTTAGTTATTTCAACTTTTCTATTAAAAATTAATTTTGGGATAATCATTATTCCTTTTATACAACATTTATCAAAATCTAAACAATAGCACCTATCTTATATAAAGATTAAAGTAAATTATTTTAAAAAGCAAACTTCCAAACCTTTTCTGCCAACCATCTTACTAAGATACCGATCTCTTTGTTTTGTTCGCTATATTTTTAGGACTTTTGAAATTCAAACTAAGAATTAATGTTTGTTGGGGAAGATAAAAACATGATTTGGAAATTGTAAAAATATATACATATATAATTAAAAAATTACTAAAAATCAAAAACTAAATAATATATATTATCAAATAAAATATTTATTTTTAAATTTTAGTTTTTGAAAATTATGCTTATTTTCTCACAATTTCTTTACAAACTTAAAAATTTCATTTTGTAAGAAAATATTTGAATTCTTATAATACTAACCCCATTTTAAAGGTTGATGATTCAATTCTCTACCACTACAAATTATTGAACTAAAAATCATTATTTATTTTTTAGATTTTTATTTATTTATTTATTTTTTTGACAACGTACATGTGAGGTGAAAAAAATCATAAAATTGATAGTACAAGCTTTATAACTATTGAAGGATGAGTATATATATATATATATATACACTTGGGTAAGTCCTACAAATTTGAAGATATAGTGTACATAAAATTAGGTGAACAAAATGTAAAATAAAGCAAATGATAAGCTCCACCTTTTAATTTTAAGTTACACAAATTTGTGATTCTAATACCTCCCACTGTTTTAGAAACAAGAGCCAAAATGAAATAGTTTAGATCCAAAAAAAAGTAACATTTGTCCCACAAATTTGCACTAATTTCTTGCACCCACCTAACACTTTACCTAAACTTTTTGGCCTTTATGGAGAGGTCCTTCCTTTTTCCATTCCCACCTTCTTCCTTTCGATTATGGGTAATGTTAAACTATATGTAAATGCTTATTCATAAGACATGTAGATAGAGAGGGAGAGAAATAAAACATTTAGAGAGAGAAAGACAATATCTCTCATTACAAGGCATTTAAGTCCACTTTAAATTAGCCCATAAAGTTGACATCTTTGTCTTTAGCTTCAACCATAGCAATTAATAATAAGACATGTAATCTATACTTTGATTATATTCAATTATTATAATGAAAAACAAAAATTCATAACAATAGTATCTCCATTGATGCTATCTAATCTAAATCTTCCTCCCTTTACTTTACTTAATAACAAATATAATTTAGTAAAATATATCATTTTGGTTTTTTTTTTTTTTTTTTTTTTTTAA
>QLSR01000171.1:4177471-4242672 GCA_031780015.1 Citrullus colocynthis | reverse complement strand
TAAAAAAATTTTTTTTTTTTTTTTTTTTTTTTTTTTTTTAACAAGATACTAAAGAATAGAGAAATTAGCAGGTACACTCAAAAATATCATTTTGGTCTTTGTATTTTAGATTTTATTCAACTCTAGTCCACATATTTCTATAAGTCCAATTTTAATCCAAATCCTTTCAATAAATCTTTCAAATAGCATGTACTATTAGTTTATAAATTTTGGAAATATATTCACATGATGTCTTTTTTCATGAAAGTATTATTCTTATTTTAACCAATTTAAATAAAATTTAGCATTAAATGATTAAATTTAAGATTTGTTGAAAGTACAATATAGCGTTAAGCTCTATTAAAAGTACATGTACCAAATTAACCAAATTAAACAAATGAAAAGTAAATAGATTAAAATGGAATTGATCAAAACTCAAAAGTAGTTGAAACTAAAATAGTTTTTGAGTTAGTAAATTTTATACCATTTAAATATATTTAATATTGTAACATCTCTAATAAATGGATGATTGAATTAATAAAATGAATGTTCAATGTATTTTTCTAAAGTAAAGTAATTATATAATCATACAATAAAAAATTGTTAGGTAAATGTAATTTTTATTTTAGAATGATATACACTCCAAAGAAAATATAAGACAATACTACCATTTGTCATACTTAGTGTGCATTTAAGCACATTAAACTTCAGTAAATTAAGAAATAGTATTATTAAAATATAAGAAAAAAAGGGGAAAAAAGGTCATATATTTAAAGGTGTGGTGGCTAGGCTTTATTGGATCCCCTTTTAACAAAGTGAAACCAATATCAACAAAAGAAATTACAAAATTATAAATAGGTGAGAGACTTGATCCCATTACTAATTATTTTATACAAATTTAATTCCATAAAAATCACTAGCAAATATTGTGGCCTTCTTCTTCTCCATTTTTTCCTTAAAAAAAATTATAGTAGCAAGAATAAATAAATAAATAAAATTAAAGCATATTGTGGTCATTTCATCTATTTATTATTTTAAAGAGGTCATTAGTTTATTTTTAAGTTTTATTTTAAAAAATAAAAGCAAAGTTTTTTTTTTCCCACTACATAGGGCTCAAGCAACATCATGTATAAGATATATACATAATTTTTTTTACTTAAATCATCAGAAACTTTAAAATTCAAGTGAATTTTGAAAATTAAAAAAATAGATTTTGTTTTTTAAAACTTGTTTTTGAAATTTGTTCTTTAAAAAATGTGAAAGCGATTGAAGGGAATGGTAAGAATTATATACAAACTTTAAAATCCAAAAATCATGAGGCAAATAGTTATAAAAAAACAAGACTTTAACCTTACTTTGATTTATTATTATTATTATTATTAAGTAGCAAAGAGGACTTTAATAAATCTATTAACTAAATTAAAATTACGTGTGTAACAATTACTAAAATTTGAATGTACAATAATCAACAATAAAATAAAGATTTATTTATTTATTATAGAAATTAGAAATGAACGTTTTAGGTCATGACTATATATATGTGCTTATTTTATTTTATATAATTTCATCATTGAGACTCTTTAATTAAAAAAAAAAAAAAATCTAAAAGTTTAGATGATTTAATTTGAACTCGTTCCTCTATGAAATTAAAGTCTTATTAAAACATATGTAAATGGATGGTTTTTTTAAAATAAAAATAAACGTTTTTTTTTCCCTTAAGATACTTTATTGTATTTTGCATATGGTCCATGAAATATAACACTACTCATTTTAAACATATGAACCTTCACCAGGGTGAAAATACTAAAATTAAAGAGGTTCTTGTTTAGAGTATAACAAAAGGAGTAGGAAAACTTAAACATCTTACTCTTAACTTCCGTTAAGATTCAAGAAAGTTGAAGAAATGATTTTAAATTATGTGATTCGAAATTCAAAAATGATTTAAAAATAATTAATTTGTTGGAAATGAGAAAAATTTGAAAGAAATATATTTAAAATTTTGTATTTGGATGATGACTAGAAAGGAAAAGAAAATTAAGAACTTACTAATATAAGCTTTTTAACTATGACATATTAATTGAAAATTAGACTATGAAAAAGCGAATTAAATAATTTACTATTAAATCTTATGAAATTTTGTGAAATTCGAGATCAGGGGAGGTTCTTTTTAAATAAAAATGGGATTTAAAAAATGGGATTTAAAATCACTTATGAGTTTTAAAATCATTCTTTTTCTTATAGTAACAAACAATGAAATTCATTTGAAATCCATTATGAATTGAAATCCCTCAAAATTATGAGGTTAAGGAGTGAGGAATACATTTCAATTAACAAAAAGCTATATTCACCTTGATAAATTAAAAAGACATTTAAACTAAACTTAAACTATCACAAATAATTAGGCCTTATTTGGTAACCATTTGGTGTTTAGTTTTTTTGTTTTAAAATATTAAGTTTATTTTCTCATAATTTCTTAAATTGTTTAGATATTTTAAGTAAAATAGTTGAATTCTTAGTTAAATTTTAAAAAAAAACAAAATTTTAAAAACTATTTTTTTTTAATTTTGAAAATTAGAACCGGCGAACGTAATCGTAGTATCTCATGTTCCTCGAATTCTAATCCCTCGTGGAATTAAGTTTTTCTTTTCATTATTATTATTTTATTTTAAAAATAGATACAAACAAAAAATCCAATGTTTGTGGAGGAAAATGAGAGAGAAGGAAAAAAAAAAGAATACTGAAAATGCAGGGAAATCTGTTTTATTATAATATTAACACAAAGATTAGACATATTCTTCAATATTAAGAAAAAAATAGACAAAACTTAACAGAGTCAATTTTCAACCAATCGGAGGACACGTGGCCGCCAGCCGGCCGGCGATTTTTTTACTCCGCCGTCTTCTGCAACCGCAGTTCCTTATAAAACCGATTAATAAATTCCTCCGCCGCTTTATCCACGTGGCAGTCCTCATCGCCACCTCCGGCCACCGGAAACGGAGAGTCGGTGACTCTCAACTGCCTAACCAGTATCGGGCTGCGGCCAAACCCAGGTAACGCCGGGGACGCCACATCAACCGCCACGTCATTATTATTGTTGAGAGCCTCCCAAACAGCTTTGAGAGCGTTCATGGCGGCCACGTCATCATCAAGCGTATTAGGCGCGTGAGCACACGCGAAGAAATGGCGTCGTTTGTTGAAGGTGTAATGCAATCTAGGAAAAGCAGGGGTATTGGTGCAGCTAAATTCGTAGTGACCGGCAGCGGCCGCGAGATCGAGGTGGTGGTTGCGGCGGAAAGGGGCGAGGGAGAAGGCACCACCGGAGGCGTTGTCGTGGTGGTGGAACATGAGATTCTTCAAGGCTTTTCCGGTGAGCTTGCGGCGTTTTGAGAGGAGATTTGTGAGGTCGGCCATAAGCTTGCTTTTGGAAATGCCTTTCCTTAGCATGTAATAAGCTATACGTACCATATTCCATATTCTCTTTGATATCACTTCTACATTTTGCTCCATTTTTCCCTTTTTCTTGTATATTATTTGGATGCTGAGAAAAAAGGGAAAAAAATGAGTAGGGATTTTTAGAGAGAAAAAGGGATTTGAATTTCGGTTGAGAATTGAGATAAGGGGAAGAGAATTAGAAGGGTTATATATAAAGGAAAGCAAAAGGAAAAGCGTGGATTGAAAATAATTTTGTTTAGAAATTATAACTTACAATTTACGTTGGGTGCACGGTATTGTTGCAAATTATAGGAGTATTCCTCTTACAATTATGCCACGTGTATGGTGTTTGACAATTAAAATAACTAAAATATATTGGTACATTTCTTACTCCAAATAAAACAGCTTTTCTTTTCATGATACTTAGCTCTAGATGTACCCAGCTTTAATATGATACAATGGAATTATTGATGGCTAATTTGATAATAATTTTGTTCTTCTTTGATAATTATTTGATTTTTTATTTTAATTTTTAAAAATTAAGTCAATAAGCACCTCTTCTACTTCTAAATTTTTTGTTTTGTAATATACTTTCTCCCAACGTTTTCAAAATCCAAGCCAAGTTTTGAAAACTATAACATGTAATTTTTTTTTTTCAAGTCCACTTCATCCTACTATATCTTGAGTATTCAATTAGGGGGTGTTTGAAGCAAGGAGTAAAATAATGAGAAGTAAAAAGTTATGAAGTCTAGAAACCCACACTAGAAATAGTTAATAAAGTATAAAATTGTTGTATTTTTAGTATGGGACCTGCTAATTCCTTGGACTAAAAAAGAAGTAGGAGTTTCAAACTCCTATTTCCATACTCCTACTTTTTAATTTCTCGGACCAAATACACCCTTAGAAACTTCATTTGGCTATTCTTTCGAAAATAGTTGAGTTAGCTAGTCCTATTTAGATTTAGTCATTTTGTTGTTGCCTTAATTTCATTGTGTGAATGGGTGTATGCTTGGAGAAAAGCCCATTGATGTAGTAGGCCTCAATAGACAATATGGGCTCAGTTATCAAGTAACTGACAGGAATGTGTTCCAGTCAAAGCCCACATTCAACTTTCAACGCTATACCATCGTTCTGGAAATCAGAAGCGCCATTGAAGAGTAGCAGGAACTTGGAACTGAATTTCTGTACCTTCTTCATCCATCCTTCGCATCGCACAAGTAGAAACCCATCCAATCGGCGCTAGAATCCTCGTGGTATCAAAGGTGGCCTTCATTTCCTAATTAATCGACATTTTCTTATATTCATTTTTATTTGTTGAATTCGTGCCTGTTTGCCCTGTAACTTTCTGCAATTTATGGTTTCCTCGTGATCAACTTTTTTTTTTTTTTTTTCTCGAACGTCTTATTGATTTTAGCTCTTTTAATTGGCTGATTTGTCCCTATTCGTTTGTATGATCATTTGAAATTAGGGCTTAGGGTTATAATTGGATCTGATCTAGCTGTGATGATGGTGAGTTTGTTACGTTCCTGAACTTTTCTTTCGGTTTGGTTAGTAATCTTCCCACCCTTGAGGAGTTTTGTTGATGAATTTTACTATAATTTAAGGTGTACCGATGTATTGCATCAAAAAGTGAGGAGAGATTCTTGTTTAGTAAGATATAACATGTTATGTTTGTTTTGTTCACAATTCGTTCGTCCTACCGTTAATTAGTCAACCTATTTTTAACTTTAACTTATATTTGAAGGGAACATGATGACAAAAATTCCGAAGTATTCTTTACTGGAATTTTGCCTTCCTAAGAAACTAAGTTCTACATTTTGTACCTAGGCTTTCAAATAAAAATGCCTTGGGTACCTTGGTTGTGAAAAACTGAATTCTTGCCACAAAATTCAGAATAGTTCAGAAATGATACCCGAATGCCCTCATTGGTGTTTTGTGTGTGGAGAAGTAGGAGAAAACTTTGAACACATTTTCTTTAATCACCATTTTTCTAGCAGAATATAGTGGTCAATATTTTGAAATTCTTATATTAGGTGGTTTAGCACTTGAAACATCCAAGAGTTCCTTTTGCAGCTCTTGGTCAGTCTCTGTTTAGTTGATAAAGCTTAGATTTGGTTGCTAAAGGTAACTTGCGCAACTCGTTGGGACAACAGGCTAGAGAGGGGTTGCAATGCCTGGGATAGTCATTTTGGTATTCCCTTCTTGACTGTATACATTTTCTATTTCTAATATGTTATTTCTTATCCCAAAAAATGAAGAGTTTTGTGGAATCGATCTTGCTTGGTTTCAGTTCTGGATTATTTTTCGTTTGCTATTTCTTATATAATATTTCTTATCCAAAGGGAGGGAAAAAGAGTTTTGTTGAATAGTACATGCACTATTTTCTTCTTGAGTATTATACTTTTTCTAGTTCTAATATGAATATCCCCAAAAAAAGAAAACGAGTTTAGTGGAATTGTGCTTGCTCTGTTTCGTTCTTGATTAATACATTTTCTATTTCTAGTATTGCTATTCCTTGGGCAAAAGAAGAAAAGTTTTGTGGAGTTTCACTTACTCTGTTTTTCGATTTTAGTATGCTATTTATTATGTCCTCTTTTTTGGCTGTTCAACATGTCAGTAAGGAGTAATGCACTCTTGTATAGTAGTCAGCATGGGATACTGTTACTTTTAGGTTCTTGAGCCATTTTTCTTTGAAGCTTTGTCTATGAAGCTGCATTATTGCGAGACAGTTTATTTCTATTATACCATTTACAGTGTTCTATTCTTGGCTATAAATTATGAGATGTGGAAATCAAACCGAAAAATAGGTCCAATGGGAGGACTACTCTTACAGACATGAATTGCCGTAGCCCATAGCTTAAGACTACATTGATGTGTAGAGAGAGAGACATCCAACTTTAGAAATTTCCCTATAACGTTTATGAAAAATATCATCTTTTAAAATGTGGCTTTCCACAGAGATCACTACGAGGAAAATCAAGTACCACTTCTAGTTCCTATTATTCACTGGTGAATTAGTAGCCAGGGAAGATGCCTGCTCAAAAGATTGAAACTGGTCACCAAGACACCATCCATGATGTTGCTATGGATTATTACGGTAAGCGTGTTGCATCAGCTTCATCTGATCAAACCATCAAGATCACTGGTGTAAGCAACTCAGGCACTCAGCATCTTGCAACGCTGACTGGTCACCAAGGACCTGTATGGCAGGTTGCCTGGGCACACCCAAAATTTGGTCCCTTGCTTGCTTCGTGTTCTTATGATGGTCGTGTCATAATATGGAAGGAAGGCAATCAAAATGAGTGGTCACAAGCCCATATTTTCGATGATCATAAATCATCTGTCAACTCCATTGATTGGGCCCCTCATGAAGTGGGTCTTTGTTTGGCATGTGGTTCATCTGATGGCAATATCTCTGTATTCACTGCAAGAGCAGACGGTGGTTGGGACACCTCTAGGATCGATCAAGCTCACCCAGTCGGAGTTACGTCTGTTTCATGGGCTCCATCTACTTCACCAGGTGCCCTTGTCGGCTCTGCCTTACTCGATCCTGTTCAGAAGCTATGCTCAGGCGGTTGCGACAATACAGTGAAGGTGTGGAAGCTCTATAATGGGGTTTGGAAGATGGATTGCTTTCCAGCTCTTCAAATGCATACTGACTGGGTTAGAGATGTTTCATGGGCTCCTAATCTTGGTCTGCCGAAATCAACAATTGCAAGTGCGTCTCAAGACGGGAAAGTTGTTATCTGGACTGTAGTCAGAGAAGGAGATCAATGGGAAGGTAAGGTTCTAAAGGACTTTAAAACCCCTGTTTGGAGGGTGTCATGGTCGTTAACGGGCAATATCCTGGCTGTGGCTGATGGAAATAACAATGTTACTTTATGGAAGGAAGCAGTGGATGGTGATTGGCAGCAGGTTTCAACTATTGAGCCTTAGTGTCCTCTGCTTTCCTTATTTTCTTAACACCACTCACACCAGAACCCCTGCGTTTAAAATGTTACAGTTTTTGGCGTACTTGATACAATTTTAACTCTGTAAGAGATCAAAATTACCACAGATTTAGAGAGCTTGGGAGTAATTAACTTGTTGGATGTTACAAGTACTTTTATCTTTTCCATTTATTAGGTTTGATGAATCCTATTTTCCATCCCACTCCACCTTACACCACCCCAGAAGGGGATGTTGGATCGTAAATTCAACATTATTTTGTTACCCATAATTCATATTATTCCCATAAATATTTAAGATCATAATAGCTAAATATATGTCCTAGTCCTTGATGTTTAGGTGGGTTTTCTTAAAATGTTCCAATTAAGTTCTTATCTTTTAACATTTTTCTATTATACTCTTTCCATGGGTGAATGTTAAAATTTGTTGACTATAAGCCTATATGACATAACATTGGAGTGATTTTGAGGATATTCAGATGTGGAATTAAGTCATCTAAGAAAAATCAAAGTTTCTTCTAACTTCTTAAAATTTTGATAATTAAAAATGTTCTCTCTAAGTAGTTGAATCATGTAAGCTTATATTTTGTCAAGTTTAACATTTACCCATGAGAAGGGTAAAATTGAAAAATGTCGAAATGTAAAAGACTAAATTGAAACCTTTTAAAGCAATAGGTATAGGAACTAAATTAGAAAAACACACCAACACTATGGACAAGACATATATACCTTCAATTGAAGTTTTACTTTTAATTTGAAGCAATTCTTTTTGTGTATAGCTTCATTCTATAAATGTGATAGGTAATAATTTGTCAATAACTCTTTCTTGATTTTTCCGATGGTGATACATTAGCCTTTTTAGTTGGTGGAACAATTTGTCCATTTAATTTTGTTAGCAAATGTGGCCTTAGCGTATTAACTCAACTATCTCGACCTTCACATAATTCATGTATAAATTGCTTCACTCCACTTTCTTCCTCCTTACTTGCCTCCCTCATTTTTGCTCCCTATGTTTCCTCTCGCAACAAGGGCTAAAAAGGAGTGAGAGTAAGAGGAAGAAAATAGGAAACGAAAGCAAGAGAAAAAATGGGAACAAGAGCATGAGGAACAAAGAAAGTGAGAGTGAGAAAGAACAAAGGGAGTAAAAGAACAGAGAGAAAAAAGAAAGAGAAAAGAAAGGGAAAAAAAAGTTTACCACGCTGGCAAATAGTTGTAATACTTGTGTTAAAAAAGAGCAATATTTAGGTCTAGCTTGAACACCATGCTCCTCTCCCTACACATAAAAATAATAATTTTTCAATAATCATTTTTTCTAAAAAAAACAAACTTCCATGTAGCAACTTTTAATTGGGTGCAGTAGAGGGCTATATAATACATACGTGCAATTCAAATGTACCTAGTTTCTTGTTAAATGTCATTTCAGTGTACATTTTAAGTCAGTTTGTCAAAAAAAATTTAGAAAATAGTATAACAATGTATGTATGCATGTTTGATTGTGTGTATACATAATGGTAAAGAATTTTTCAAGAAACGAAGAATTTATATGATTTTAGTGTTGTGGAAAATAAAGAAGGTGCTTAGTAGTGGGTATTCATTGGATGGATTCGGCACGTGCCTTGACATGGCATAGACAATGCACGTGTGAAGAGGCATAAGAGAAAGGTAATTCGACATTGGCCCCTACGATAGATTCCCATCTCTATGAGCTCTTTCATGAGACCACCCTTCAAAGTTGACAATGGTTCAAACAAAATGTTAAATTATAGGTTAAAATATACTTTTGGCTCCTAAACTTTCATGAAGGTAACAATTTAGTCCCTGAACTTTAGTATGTAACAATTGTTCTGGTACTCTCAAATTTGTAATAATTTAGTTCCTAATGTAGACAAATTCATCAAAATTAAATGTCAATTTTTATTATTTGAAGATGTATACTTTGTATAATATAAAAATATTAAGTCTCTAATTTATTTATCAATTTATTTAAACAAAAATTTCATTAAATTTTAACACTAATTTCTATGATGGAGACTAAATAGTTACAAATTTTAAAGTACAAGGATTAAATTGTTACATAGTAAAGTTTAGGGACTAAATTGTTACAAAATTGAAAGTATATAGACAAAATCGTTAAAAATCAAAGTTTAGGAACTAAATTGTTACTTTTATGAAAGTTTAGGGACTAAAAGTGATTTTTAACCTAAATTATATAAAATATCATTCAACTTTTAGATAAGTTTCGATTATATTCTTAAATTTTAAATTATGAATAGTTTTTTTTTTAATCTTTAAATTTTGAAAATTGTTCTAAAAGAGACTCTTGAGCATAAAATTTTTCTAAAAAAATATAGAAAAAATTATTTTTGGTCCCTAAACCTTAGATCTAGTTTCTATTTGATTCAAAAGGTTAGACATTTAGTTTTGATTTACTACTAAATTCTCACTTTATATCTTTAGTGTTAATCTCTATTAGTTAATTTAAAATAATTATAATTACCTAAGTTTCACCATGTTTCATCGCTATAAAAATTAAACTTAAAATTTCACTTCATATTTATTTTAAATAAATTGATAAACATTAAGGCTAATAACAGAAAATGTGAATATTTAATGAAAAATTAAGGTTAAAAGTGTAAATCTTGAAAACCAAGAATTAAATTGAAACAAAACTCAAATATCCATGGTAAATTTTATGACATTTTGAAACTAAGGACTAAAATAAAAGCAAACATGTGTAACATTTCTGAAACTCTAAGACCAAATGGAAACTAAACCCAAAACTAAGGGACCATAAATGCATTTTTTCCTAAAATATATTTGCTGTTAAATAAAGATGGAAATTGACACAACAACTCATGTGTAACAATTAGAAGCCGTACATAATATTATTTATGTAACAATTAGAAGCCGTACATAATATTATTTATGTACAACAAGATTAAGATTGTTGTTTCCATTCATTTGCTCTCTAAATGTATCATTAAAATCATATACAAAGTCATGTTAGTTGTCATGTCAATTTATATAAATGTATACTTTATTAGTTTCGATATATATTAGTTGCACGCTAATTTTCATTTATTTTTATTTTTATTTTTAATACAACAACTACGAAGATGAAGTATCGAACTTTCGATATCTAGGTAGGAAAGTGATGCTAATTATCTGATAAAACTTATCCAGATACCTTGTATAATTAAACTCAAACAAATTAAATGCAAAATGTAGATACAAAATTATATAATAATAATTATTATTAAAATTTGAAAAGAAAAAAAGAAAAAGAAACCGAACCTGGAGGAGTGTCACATGATCCCTGACACATTCCCACCTTTGTCACGTGCTTCTCAAGCCCTACTACTCCACCCCCTCATAAAGTCTAAATTTTAAAAAAAGTCTTACCTAAATAGATTTTCTTTTGGTCTAATCAAAGTTAACATATTATTCTATTGCTTTACTTCCAACTTTGGTTTCTTAATTTTTAGTATTCTGTCGGTCTAGTTTATATATATCTTAATGCTCCATTCAAACTTGGTTTGTTAGAATTTTATACTATTAAACGAAAAGATTGGAGGGTTAAATTTTTATTTTTGTTTCGTGTAACTTCAATGTAGAAAAGAATTCATAACTTAAAAATGTTTATCATCGTGTCTATTTAGTTAATAAATTAGATTTTCTTTTAATTATAAATTCAATGTCATCCCCATACTTGAAGACTTGACCTATTTCCATTCATCTAATTTCATATATTTTTTACTAGATCTTAAGAAATTAAATTAGTCTACTCTATTAATTAATTACGGTTAATTGTTATCGGGAAAAAGATATGAAATACCTATATAAATCTTCTCACTAAAAATTCTTCAAATAATATATTCATATTGTGGAGATTTTTTCTTTACAGAAATTATTATTATATTTTTTACTTTAAACTCCATAATTTTAAATATTTAAATTTAGTCGATGTACTTGTAATATATCTTAAAGCTAGTCCTCAATATTACTTTTGATGTCATTCTTAGGTTAAAATGCTATTTTAATTAGTCTAAGTACGTACAAATAGCTAATTTTAGTCCCGTTATTTTCCATAAATTTTAAAGTTAATCCCTACACTTTCAATAAATATTAACTTTAATCTTTCAAAGTTAATTTTCATTAAAATTGATTAAATAGAAATAATAATTTTAATCCTTTCGCTGTATTACTTATAAAATAGAGTGGTAATAGAAAATATTTTTATATATTAAAAACAAAATCAACAATAAACTCATTGGAAGGATTAGTATTAAGATTTATTTGGAGGGTAAAAAAATTTCGGACATTAAAAAAAATAACGACCAAAATAAACAAAATTGAATTTCTAAACTAGTTTAGAAATTCAATTTTGTTTATTTTGGTCGTTATTTTTTTTAATGTCCGAAATTTTTTTACCCTCCAAATAAATCTTAAAACTAATCCTTCCTATGAGTTTATTGTTGATTTTGTTTTTAATATATAAAAATATTTTCTATTACCACTCCATTTTATAAGTAATCCAGCGCACCGATCAAAATTATTCTTTCTACTTAATCAATTTTAATGAAAATTAACTTTGAAAGACTAAAGTTAATATTTATTGAAAGTGTAGGGATTAACTTTAAAATTTATGGAAAATAACGGGACTAAAATTAGCTATTTGTACGTACTTAGACTAATTAAAATAGCATTTTAACCTAAGAATGACATCAAAAGTAATATTGAGGACTAGCTTTAAGATATATTACAAGTACATCGACTAAATTTAAATATTTAAAATTATGGAGTTTCAAGTAAAAAATGTCTCAAATATATAGAGACCTAAGATAGTATTTTTATAATAAAAAAGACTTGTATAAGCTCTTCCAGCATAATTATATAGGGTATTTGTTTTGTTGTGTTCTGTTTGTTTGTTTTTTTTTTATTACATCAAATAGAGTTGTGAATATTTGAATTTCTTATCAGAGAAGTACATATCAATTAAGGAGCAAGCTTACTTTTAAATTGTAAGTCCTTATTAATAACTTATTGTTTAATATATTTTCTATTAACCTCCCTATCACTCTTAACTTTTTACTTTCTCTGTGATTTTCATTTATGTATAATTCTTCTCTCTCTAATATTTGATCTCTTGCTTAAGAGTATAACTTAGTTATGATACATGTATGTGCATAATATTAGATCATAATTCAACTTTTATGGTAGTGGACTAAACATGGGATCGATAAAAATAAAATAGCTAAAATTAAGTATTTATTCATATATTCTAAAATTAAAAAGGACTAGTGTATGTAAAGTAAATACAATGTATTTAATGAGATTATTTCATTTGGACGAAGGACCTACATTCAAAAGGGTAAAGTTTTCAATTTCAAACTTACAAAGAATTGGTCTCAATTATTTTTTCTTAGAAAGACATACACAAAACATTAAAACAAGATTATGTGTACCCTTTTCATTTCATTAATGATCTACTTTGAAAATTACCATAATCCACAAAATAATCCATATGAAAGATTTTATTTATTGAATTTAAAAAAATTAATATATTGCATATGTCAATTTATTTTGTCGAATTGTACGTATTTTTTTTTAAAAATTATTTTTTACTATATTGTACAAAATCAACTAACAACGTTCCACAATATTTCAACGTCAATCATTTAAGTTCATGAGGTTAACAAGATGAGTAACAAATAAATAATCACACTTCAAAACTCATAAACAAAATTGAATTTCTAAACTAGTTTAGAGATTAAATATATATTTTAGATATTTTTTTAAAAAAAAGTTGAGTAATTGATTCTTTTTTAATCATTAAAAAAATCGAAAATACTGTTTCTATTTGCATAACTTTTAAATGAAGTACTAATTTAACATTATCCTTAATCTTAATTCAATCCAAGGCATGAAATTTTACAAAGTTGAGCTGTAAGCATCGTGCTTAAACGTGGGTTTAGGAATATAATTACAGGTTAAAGATGGTCATGATTGGCCAACAGCCAACAATAATATAATCATATTAATTTAAATTAGAAACAGAAAAATATTAATATAAATTAAAAATCACTTATCCCGAGAAAAAAAAATTATTAGGTGCAGAGGAATCGTCAGTAAATTTTTTGACATTATTGGATTTAAGTCACTTCCACACAACCCTCAAGGTCGATTCTTTATGGTTTTCATATTTTTAATTTCCATACCTCAACTTACTTATTTTACTAAACTATTAAATTACGTTAATAATTTATGATTAATTTATATTTTAGTCTCTTGGTTTCCATTTAAGGGCCGCGCGATTTCAAGAAGAAAGAACGAATCCAGTTGCCTCATTTTAACTTCTCTTGGATGAAATATATATAATTAGTTTTAAAAAAATTCAAACTTGTTTTCCACTCTTGATTCTTAAATTTAATATATATACATATATGGTTGAGTTTTGGCAAATAAGTGTAGTTGTTCCACGTTAAAAATGTTCAAAAAATTATGGAAGTATTATAAAAGGAATCTAATTATCCTCGTTAGAAACTAAACTTAAGTATGCTAACTTCAGTTAAATTTTCTTTTACATTCTCTAATTTGAGAGTGAAAAAAGAGTGAGTAGTCAAAAGATTTAAGAGAATAATTTTACAATTCGGATTGAAAATAGAAATTTCTATGTAATTGTAATAATTTTTCACAGTGCATTTTTTTAGTTTGTGATTTTTTTTCTGGTTTATAATTTTTCCATGTTAATTCTTGTATTGTTCCAATTTTATTGAATTGAGTTACATTAATTTTCCTCTTACCAAAGCTTAGTTTCATGTGTATTTTATCTATTGTAGTGAAAATGTTTGGGAATGTTCTAATTTCAAACAATAGAGCTCAAGTGGAATAAACAAGGCAGCCATATCTGAGACGGTTAGCATTCGTTTCTCCCTCATCAAAGCGAAGTTATTTCTACATGTTTTAAATATTAAAGCTCCACATGAATGATTATTTAGATCTCGTTTAGTAACTATTTAGTCTTTTATTTTTAAATTTTAAAAATTAAAGATGCGTTTGGATTGATTTTCTAAGTGTTTAAATAAGTGTTTATAAGTGCAAAAAGTAGTGTTTATAAACACTTAAAGTCAATCCAAACATTTCCTAAGCCTCTAAACACTCGTTCTACCTTTAAATTTCTTGATGTATTATCTACCATTGTTATCAAAAATCATGATCAAATGAACCTAAATTTAAAAACTTGTTTTTGTTTTTGAAATTTGGCTAAAAGTTCAACTCATGTATCTGAAAGGAAAAAAAAAGAAAAAGTCATGGTAAGAAAATGAGAGAAAATATGTTTAATTTTTCAAAAAACAAAAACAAAAAATAAAAATGTTTACCAAATGGGGTCTTAGTTTTTAAAAATTGTGATTTTTTTTTTTCACAATTTCTAAATCACAATTTCATATTTCCTATGTATACATCTAGGATGTGTTTGTATTTTCAAGTGTTTAATTTAAAAAATGGTTGTTTCAAATATAGCAAAATAAATCAAACTATTTATAATAATTTTCCTTTAAAAAATAAGTTATTTTAGAAAAAATTAGAGTGTTTGACAACCACTCAAAATAGATTTTGAAGTGTATTTTAAACTCTTGTTATCAAAAGAATTTAAATAAAAATGAGTTTTTTAAAAAATATTTTTTTCAAGTCAATCCAAATGAGCCCTTAAATTATTAGCTAAATTTCAAAAAAAAAAAAAAAATGCAAACCTTTAAAAATTATATATTTTTTAAATTTCCAAAATTTGCCTTAGATTTTGAAAAAACACTTAAAATGTAAACTATGAAAATCAATAAGTAAAAGTGGTACTTATAGGTTTAATTTTCAATAGAAAAAACATGAAAAATTAAATGGCTACCAATAGCACATATATATGAACATAAAATTTAAAAAAATAAAAATTAAACCATTATTAAATGAACCTATATTTAAAATAAGCTAGATACCTTAGAATATAGGGTAATTATTTTAAATGACAAAACTAAAAATATTTTCAAATATAGTATAATGTTACTCTCTATCACTGATAAACATCAATTAGTATCTATTGTTAGACAATGATAAACACTAATAAAAGTCTAATAAAAGTCTATTATTGTTTATCAGACAGTAATATTTTGTTATGTTTGTAAATATTTTGGTTCATTTTACTATATTTGAAAACAATCTTAAAATCTATTATATTTGGAGATGTCATCAACATGTATTACTAGGGTTAGGAAAAAATTCCACAGAAAATCTCCAATTTGATTGGAGAGAGGTCAAATTAGGAGTACAAAATGGGTCTTGGGTGGAGATGGGGCAAGGATGGAGAGAATATTCCTGTGCTCTTCCCCAACCTTGTCCCATTTAACTTTAAATGCTTTTTAGAAAATATATAGTAAATATTTTATGATTATAGTTATATTATATTTTATATAGAAAAAAGAAAATATTAATTAAAAGAATGTTCATTTGAAAAAAAAAGGTCTCAATTTTTCTTTCATTTCTCTTTAATGAAAAAATTATTGTTTTAGCTTTATGAATTTCTATTGCTTGTGTTTTGTTTTTGTTTTAAATGGTATGTATTTGTTGTGTCTATAATTATTTTCCACCAAGAAAGTCTAATTCATACAGAGGAAGAGGTTTGCACTCAAATTAAAATATAGGTTAAAATATCACTTTGAACAAATTTTTGTGGAATTTTAGTTTATTTATTTTAGGTTGTCTAATTTTAGTATATGTATTTTTAATAAATCAATCATAAATGTCAGTTTATTTTTTATTTTTTTAAACAATTTTGTTATCTTTTAATTAACATCTTTACCATAAATTTTGAATACATATTCACATATTAAATTGAATTGTTTTTAAATATAAAAAAATGAACCAAAATATTTACAAGTATAGCAAAAGTTTACTGTCTATTTATGATAGACCGCGATAGACTATTATATGTGTCTATCTGTGTTATGATTGACACAAATAATAGTTTATCGCAGATAGAGTGATATTTTGCTATTATTTATAAATATTTTCAATAATTTTGTTATTTAAAATAATTTTCCTACTAATCTTTTTTTTTTTGCATGAAAACTATTATTATTATTTAACCAGTTTCAGTAAAAATTAACCTTGGAGGATTAAATTTAAGGTTAGACTAAAATTGAACAATTGAAAATATATTAACTACAAGTACAGAGACCAAAATATAGTTGAACCTAAAAATTATATTAAAGAATTTACAATAGAAAATATACATAAAGATGAGGATGGATCCCGCAAGAACCCGATACCTGATGGAAAATCCCCGCTTCGTTGCCAACCCTATGTACCAATCCTGAAAATGGACCAGTTCCATTGAATTACTTAAAAGTAAATAAATGGAAATAAATTATTAAAATAAATGAAATATAGAGACAGAAGGCAGCTCAGTTGTGTAGAACTAAAACAGCCCTATAAAAAACGAAAATGAAAATAATAATAATAATAGTAATAACAACAACTTTACAGAACTTGCATGTCATTTGCCCTCTATTAAATTTATATTTTATCTTCATGCATAAAGATACCCCAATAGTTTCATATATTTGCACTTAAGCCCCTCCTCTGCCTTCTCAAAAACCCCTCATTCCACTCCACTCTCTGGCAAGTCAAATTACTCTCCTTTAACTTGCTTTGTATTAATGGAAGTGCCCGAGTATCTTGTCGGTGGCTACTACGGCACCGGAGCCGGTCAATTTTCGCAGGAGAAGCAGAAATCCGCCGCCGAGCATTTCGCTGTTGATGAATATTTATTGGACTTCTCGAATGAAGATGTGGCAATGCATAGCGGTTTCTTCGATAACGTCGCCGGAAATTGCAGTGATTCGTCGACGGTTACTGCGATTGAGAGCTGCAATTCGTCTGTCTCCGGCGGAGATAACCAATTATTGGGAAAATTTGGGTCCGGAAGCTTCTGTGAAGCTCAATTCTCGAGCGAACTCTGCATTCCGGTATTGGAAATGTTTAATTGAAGGAAAAATTGGGGCTCATTCGTTTCATTTTTAAATTCTGAGAAAAGTTTTGGATAATGATTCTGTTTGTTTCTCTTTTTCAGTGCGACGATTTGGCGGAACTGGAATGGCTGTCGAATTTCGTTGAAGAATCATTTTCGACGGAGGAGATTGAGAAGGATTTTAAAGCTATTCCGTTCCTCCCCGGGGGGATCAGTACGGCGGCGACTCCAGAAACACCGTCGTCCTCAGGAGCAAATGCGTTTGGTTATGGAAGTGCAAAAACGACGTCGTTTATTCACAGCGAAGCCCTCACGCTCCCCGGCAAAGCCCGAAGCAAACGTTCACGCGCTTCTCCTTGCGACTGGTCCACGCGGCTCCTCCAAGCGACGGCTTCGGAGAAAACGGAGGGGATGATGGCGAAGTCGGAAACGACGTCGGGTCGGAAATGCCTGCATTGCGCGGCGGAGAAGACGCCGCAGTGGCGGACTGGGCCGATGGGCCCAAAAACGCTTTGTAACGCTTGTGGGGTCCGGTACAAGTCGGGTCGTCTTGTACCCGAATACCGACCCGCCTCTAGCCCGACATTTGTATCAACGAAGCACTCGAATTCTCACCGGAAGGTGATGGAGCTTCGACGGCAGAAGGAGATGCAACAGCAAGAGCAGTTTGTAAGTCAAAGTTCGATATTCAGCAGATCCAACGGCTGTAATGAGTACTTGATCCACCGTCACAACGGCGGTGATTTCAGTCACATGATGTAGAATTTTGCAGTAAAAAGGGATAGAAAGACAGTTGAAAAAGCTATTTAAAAAAAAAAAAGAAAAAAAAAAAGGAAGAATTAATAGATTATGTACTTTTTTTTTTTTTTTTTTATATTTTTAACCTTTGGATCAGTAAAACCTTTGGAATTAAAGAGAGAGAGAGAGAGAGGATAATGATTACGGTGGGACTGAGCGGGATGTACGGACTGTTTTAAGGCATCTTTTATGATTAAAATTAAATCGCATGAAAAATCTTCTTTTCTTTCTACTTTTGTTTCACAATAGAACAACAATGGTGGGGGACTCCATTTGGCATTTCTACAACATCACTTGTGGTTTTTCTGAGAAATAATTTTAAAAGAAGGGTTAAAAAGCAAAAGCTGAGGTTGATATATCGTTGTTAAATCCGGCTTTAATTATTTATTTTGTTATCCTATTTTTTAGGGCATTTGCAAATTTCCCAATCAATCATATATAATAATGCAAAAAAATTAAAAATTTAGCAAAATTTTGATTTTGTTTTTAAAGTCTATCAATGATATACCATTTTAATAGCAGAATCTATCAGTGATAGATCATATCACTTCAAAAATTTTATCATTGATAATTTTTTTTTTGATATATTTACAATTTTTTAAAAATTTTAATATACACTTATTATTCTTAAAACTATCCTTTAACAAAGGTAACATGCGTTATGATGTATTGCAATATATTTATTTACATCATCATATTCTTGTATTGTGGTACATTTCACATATTTTGTTGGTGGTACAATATGACTGTTGAATGTTGTTTGACTTGACTTCCTTAAACGTCATGTCCTAGTAGGTTTTTTTGATAAGCTTATTTTCAAGTGATTTAAAATTGACAATTATTTAACTTTGCTTGAATTGGATGTAGTTTTACTTGAGTTAAATCCTAACCATTTGAATTTGGTTTTGCAGGATTTTGTTAGATTGAGACATATGACTCATTCGATTAAGAAATCTTTCAAATCTTTTGATTGTTGGTTTGTTTAAGACCATATCACATTTGGACTAAATAGGTTTTTGGTCTCTCTTAATCAAACTACAACACCTTAAACTAGGGGTTAAAATGATGTTCAAGTCTCATCTAACCAAATCATACTTTTCATGTCCACATGAGTTATCAAGTATATGAGGTCACACATATGTTTCACACTAGGATGATAATCGATTTGATTTTGTTAGTTTTAATGCTAATCAAGAACTAAACCGAACCTATTGATTATAAAAATATAGATCCAGATTGATATCTATTAAAGGACAAAACCAATGGTTTAGTTTTGATTGATTTGATTTTCAGTTTTGAGCCTAGTTGCAACTTTTCCTTCTTCTTTTTTAAAAAAATTAATTTTCCAATTTTGTTTTCGCTTTTGTTTTGAATTTGACATCTTTTCTTTTCTCAAATTAAAATTTGCCCTCTCTTTTTTTTTAGAGTAAGATCGAACAAGTTTGTTTCTAAGTAATAATACAATAATCTCTCTTGTTTATGCTACCTAATAAAATATTAAAAGTTTCAAATACTACATTTTTCGTCCATATATATATTATTGGTTTTTCTTTTTTTTTTTTTTACTGATTTTTTCAATACAAAATCAAACCAAAGCAAACCAATATTATTTTTTTTGTTTTCTTTAAATATTTTATATTTAAAAATCAAACCAAACAAATTGATAGACTTGGATGAATTCGTCTTTTTGGCCTTTTGTTTTTTTCCCCCTTCACACTAATACTTCATATAACTATACTAGGTAATAACATTTTTGTGATGGATTACTTAAAAACGAGTCTTTATTTAAATTAACTTATATTTTAAAATCTCATCCACTAGAAATGCAATTAACTATAGAACAATTAAAGCTACATTGAAAATGAGTTTTCTCTGAACCAACCGAGAAAGTCAATTAAATATGAGTTACCAATAATATTAGACAAATAAATGACTTTCACTATAACCCATTAATTCACAATAATGTGAACTCTTCATATATATAGAATTCTATAGTCATATTACCCACAAATTAATAATTACCTCCTCAAAGTTAATTAATAGATTAAGTTGTCCCTTTCATAGTCTCATTCACATGGAAGCTAATTTTAAAACCAAATAAATGCAAAAGAAGGTCATTTCTTTTAGACAAAAAAAAAAAAAAAAAAAGGAAAAGGAAGATCTTATATATATATATATATAAAATAATTAAGGTTGAGGTTGTAAAATAGCCTAGGCCATATCACATGACACATGTGAGGGATTGATAACCAATTAATTAATTAATTATAGAAAAGAATTGAAGGTCGCTCACATTGAGGAATGTTACTCTTGTCCACCCAATCCTCGACATTGCCCATCCATGGGTCCCCTCTCGTTTATATATAATGTATTTTGGTTTCTTCTTTAAGAAAAACCTCCCATTTTTCTTTATTTTAAAATTTTTATTCGTATGGCGATAAAAAGATTAGACTAATACGAGTATAAGTTAACTAAATCAAACACTATTTATTTCTCTAAAATGTTGTCAAAGTTGAGCTTAACTCAATAGTAATTGACATGACATTCTTCCTTAAATGTTGAGGGTTCGATCCTCCATTCTCACGATTCTTGTATTAAAAAAATAATTTCTTTAAAAAATTAGCTTGAGATTCTAGATTTAGTTATGACACTCCTTTTAAACCATAAGCTAGTAACCTTACTTACATTTGAATTTTTAAGTCTAAAAGGTTTTAATTCTATATCTAACAGTGATAGACTATTATCAGACTCTATTGCAGATAGACTCATATAAGCAATATATATAGTTTTATCACCGATAGGTTTCTAGAGTTAAATCAAAATTTGCTACATCTATAAATTCTTTTGTATTGTGCTATATTTGTTAATATTTTAAGTCTCATTGCTATATTTGCAATTGCCCCTTAAAAATAGTGCAATTGAAATTTTTATTTAATAAGAAATCAATCAATACAAAGGTCAAAACTTAAAATAAATGCCAAATTATATCACTCCAAACTTTAACCTCATAATTACAGCATTGAAGCTTTTGAGAAAAGGAGTTTATGATATAAGATCCACATGAATATCTCAAAGTGAATTAGACATGTTCTTCTCGTAAAGTCTAAAAGTTGAATGGCCAGTTCCACAGCTAACATAAAAAGAAGACCGCATATATGAATATGTAAATATGTGGTAGAAAAAAAAAAAAAAGGTAGGATCGATGAGATGATCCAATGTCCATTATGTAATATAATAAAAAGAGGTCAGAAAATTAAATATCAACTTGTATGCCTCTCTGTCTTCTCAAGAAAATAAAATGAAAGGAAAAAGAAAAAGAAAAAAAAAAAAAAAGAAAAGAAAAGAAAAGAAAAATAAATGTGCCCCCAAGTACAGAATAAAAGTACGTGTGTGTATGTATATTATATAATATATATTATGATGATTTTGCATGCATGCACATGATAGGCCTTTCTCGGGATTCTTATCTCAATTATTATTATTATATTACTATTATTTAATTGATATGGTTGAAATGAGAGCCAATTGGAAATTAATAAAAATATAATTATATTTCGTATTTTTAGATAGGTGTTTGATTGTAGATGAAAAATTAAATTTTCATTTAAATAATTTTGTACAATATGTTTGATAATATATTTATAATATATTTATTATAAGAAAAATTACACGAAACACCCCTAAACTATGTAGTTGGATCCTATGATTTTTTAATAGTTGCAATTAACTTCTTTTGTAAAATGAATATTTATGTATGGATAAGTCAGAAAGGGCAAAGTTGTCCTCTGATTTTCAGTTCCATTTTTCTCATCAATTTCAGAAACCCTAATCAATGGAACGTCATGCCCAACACTTCATCGCTTCCTCCACCTTCTCTCTCATATCCATCTTCTTGCTCTCGATCTCCTCTTCCTTTGCTCGAAACAGAGGCAAGGTCGATAGTGAAAGCTCCTCTTGATCCTCCTTCACCGAACTCCCAATCGCATTCACATGGCTGCTTATCATGTCCGGATGCTTCACTCTCTGTATCTGCTGCGATTGTTGCGCCTCCCAGCTCTGTTTTCTTGTGTCTTCATCCCCTCTTCTTACAAATGATGAATTTCTGTCTCTGTTTGGTGGCCGTACTCTAAAGCGTCACAAGGATCTAAAGGTATAGAGCTTTGAGGTGTGGCCATACAAATTGATTAAGCTTTGGGGTATGGCCATACAAACCTTAATCAATCTGGGTTAAGGTTTCCCGTAAATCCCAAATTGACTGGGGGCATTCATCTTTAATGAAGAACAATATGACAAGTTTACCCTCTTAACCATGTGTGAGTAATTCATAAATAAATTCTATTTTAATAGAAGCACTTGATTGGAACCTTTAAAAAACAATACCGGATAATTGTTCAAATTGAAATTTTGTGGATGTGATTGTTACTAGCCCTATAGTTAAAGGGTGGTTTGTGCAATTTTTCCTAAATTATAAAACTAACAATAATTACTCATTCAATATTTGATTTGATACAAACTTGCTAATTAATTTATGAAGTTGTTTTATGTTAATTTTTTTTTATATATATAATTATTATTTTGTGATATCATATAATATAAATATAATGCATTTAATTTAACAACAACAATTGAATTTATAAATTTTCAAAATAAATAAGACATCATAGAATTAATTAAAAATACAGGAGGACATTCACATTTGATTTCCATTACAGAAGAGTAAACACCATAAATAGATTTCTGAGTACGAGATATAACTCATTCCCATTATACATTAGTAAACACCATCAAAAGTTATTTGATTATTGATTACAACCCATTCCATTTACAAATTAGGATTATAATCTAGATCTCAAATTATTGATATATTAGAAAAGTTAGAGATAGAAATCGTCCTATTAGTATGGATGATCGCCCAAATGGCCAAAGCTGGCGACATCAGAATTATCAAAACTCGACTTTGAGGACAAATTCCAAATATTTGGATGTTCTGAGGATTCATCGTCACCCTCTGAATTCCTTGGGGTTGAAGAGCGAGAACCAGAAACTCTTCCCTTTTCAACACTCTGTTTTCTCAACTTTGGCTTCCTCAACCAAACCAATGTTTTACCAACTCCAACCCAAAATAAATAAATAGAGTTCCCATAAGCCCTCCCACAACTGCCAATACCACATTGGATACCCAATTTGTTGTTTTATGTGGTAAAATAAGCCATGTGCCAGATATGAAAGCTGTGGCCACGAATGCCAAAGATACCCACAATATTTTGTGAGTTATTGTTAAAAGCCGCAGCAGTAATTTCTTTTTGCAAGGGATGATGCTCACCAAAACTACCATAATGCACAAAGATGATGAAAGTGCAATGCTGTTGCTTATTACAAACACTTTAAACCCATTTGTTCTCCCCAATACTGCTTTTCCAATCAGTTCCCCATCTTGATGAACTCCTCCAGGGGGGCTTATACCAAAGGAAAATGTAACTGTGGCAATCAAAGCTGCAACTAAAGTAATGGTGTTCCTTGCATTTTGGAGTGCCTCTTTATACAGATCTTGTTGCCGACGGCTACGGTTATTCTTGCTCTTGTTATTTTCCCTTATGCTTCTTAGCGTTCCCCGCAGACTTTTATACTTTGCTTCATCGATTATGTATGGAGAAGACTCATTTTTTCCTTCTTCATTGTCACTATTTGTTGTTAATTTTGGATCAACTAACCCACTTTTACCTTCTTCTTGGTGATTCAGTTTGTTTTGTTGTTCTACTTCTTCATTGTCAATTTGGATGAGGGTCTTATCATTATTGTTGGGCTCCAACATCGTCTCATTTTTCTTGTAGTCCTGTTGTAAGAAGGGTGTACTCTGTTTTGAATCAGCTTCCTCAGAGTTTTTAACTTTCTTATTATTGGATGTTTGTTTTCTTTTTCTGTTTCCACCAGCAGTAGTTAACATGTCTTCAAGAACAAACAATTCATGAGGGCTGCTGCCAATATTGTGATGGTCGAGTATGTCAAGGGCTGTCAACCCCTTCTTGTTCTCACTATTTACGGGTATTTCTAGTCTTTGGATTAACACTTGTACAAACTGCAAAATGTTTTGTTGAACCAAATTAACATGTGAAGGATAAATTCAACTGGAAAAAAGGTTCGACTACCAAGACATACAATAGTAATTGTTTTAAATGCAAAATTGTTGAAAATATTTTCAAATATAAAAAAAAAATAAAAAACAATTTTTGTCGATCACTAATAGACATCTATCACTATCTATCAATGATAGATACTGATATCCGCCTATCAAAGCCTCACTTATAGATAATGACTGACTACTTTTTGGTATTTTACTATATTTGTAAATAAATTGGCTCATTTTGCTATAGAAAAAAAATCCTCCTCCTCCTCATCATCATCATCATCAACATTATTCTTCTTCTTCTTCTTATTATTTTATTTTGCAGTCCAACCAAAATATTAAACATTATGAAAAGAAAAAAAAAAGTTGTCACGTGACAATTGTCTGTTATTGAGATTACATTTGGATTGATATTCCAAATGTTTAAAAAAGTATTTCTTAGTGAAAAAATATGTATTTTTAAGTCCTTAACTTTCAAAGTTAGTGTAAATCACGACAAATAATTTTATATAAAAGGTGAATATATGTCAGTATTGACCAAAAAAGAAAGTTCAAGATGTTTTTGACGATTTCAAGTTTAGTTCTTATAAGACACAAAACTGAAACTTAATTGATAGATTTGAAGTTTCTAAAATTTCAAGTATCTATTAGATAAAAATTTTGAACTTTGAAACATAGAGTGTGTTTGAAATACGTTTTTAAGTGTTTAATTTAAAAAATAAGTTATTTTAAAAGAAATTGAAGTATTTGAAAACTACTCAAAATAGAATTTGAAATGTATTTTAAACAGTTTTTATTTGAAGAGTTTAAATAAAAATGAATTTTTTGAATAATATTTTTTTGTCAAGTTAATCTAAACAGACCCTTAATGTACTTTTTAAAACTCAGTATCTTATTAGACTTATAATTATTTAATAGTTTTTTAAGTGTTATACAAGTAAGTGTGTGTGCGGATTAAGTTAACTAAAAGAATTGATTGAAAACAAATGTAGTCAAATATATGAAAAAGAAGAAAAAGAGAGAACACCAAAAAGAGAATAGGGAAAAATATCCTTTTTAATTCAAGGAATAGGTATATTTGGTTTCTATAATTTTCATTTGGTCATTTTGTCCCTATTTTTAAATAATAGATTTAAAAGATCCCTTTTTACATTAATTAAACATTTTTTATGATCTTAATAAAAACAAAAATAATTAAAATAGTAATTAAAGAAAAAAAAAAGGTTTTTTTTCTTTTCTTTCCTTTCCCTTAACCATCCTCCACCTTGCCGCCAAAGCGGGCGTTGCTCAACTGGCGTTCTGAGTATGTTATTGACCAATAATGTCAAATTTGAGAGTGGGGTTGTGTGAGAGAGAGGAGAAAATCTTTTTATTTTTTAATTACTCTTTTAATTATTCTTCTTTTAATTAAAATAATAAGTAAATATCTAATTAGACTTAAAATGACCAAATAAAAACTATAGAGATCAAATGCATCAATTCTTTAAAATTTAGGGAATAAAAAGGTGTACTTTTCTTATGAAAATATGTTACCTTAAGTCGTCCTCTAAGCACAACAACATGTAAAGGAGAATTCTCATCTCGATCAACCGAATGAAAGATTTGAGTATGATGGAAGAAACTAAGCAAATCAAATTGGTCGTATTGAATGGTGAGATGAACAATTGGTTGTCCTTGTTTGGTGTAATCCATAAATGAGAGAGGAGAAAGCTCCATAAATACTCTGAAAAGTGAGGTCTTGCCATCGATGGCTACTAAGTGAATTGGTAAATAGCCTAAGTTGTTGAAGTGTCGAGCCAATTGAGGATGAGTACTCAACATAAGTTTGGCTATGTCCTCATGGCCGTTTAAACAAGCCATGTGCAACCCTGAAGATACATTCTCATCCTCCTTTACCCACTTTTGGAAACTTGGTTAATATTTCCTCAACAACGCCTGCACTAGTTACCATGACATATATACACCATTACACTTAGAAGTTAAAGGCTAAAAAAACGTAAGTGCTACCTTAGTGTAGTCCAGAATAGTTGTCTACTAAAACTTTGCCATGTGATAATATATTTTTTTTTTTTAAAAAAATGAATTGTTTAATTTTTCTTATCAGGTGTGAAATGAGAGATGCATGGATTAGGCTGTAGGTTGAACTAATCATTGTCTGAGAACAAATATTTGTAAAGAGTTTACAAACCTGTATGTCCTCTTGACACAGCCTCAAAAAAACATGTTGGATCCAAGCTGTCGTCGTCATCATCTTGATTTGAACTTTGCAGCCATTTCTGACTGAGAAGAACCTTAACAACATCGACGTGACCGCGGCTGCAGGCGATGAACAATAGGCTGTGATTTTGATGGTTAAGTTTGGTACTGGCCCATGGATCCGTCTGTAGAAGTAGCAATAAGATATTGGCATGTCCTTGTCTACAAGCTTCATGGAAAGGAGTCTCCATCTTTCTATTCTCCGCCGCCGCAGTTTCAGGGCACAACCTCTCCTTCACCAACTCCTCGTGACCATGCCTCGCGGCTACGTGCAGTGCCGTGTTCCCCGTCGACGATCTTTATCGTAAAACTCTGACGTCCTGGCCTACGATTTTCATGAAGCTCTCCTTTTCGTTCCATCTCACTTCGTTGTACAACCCCTTGATCCATTACTTTATTGTCTTCCGCGAATTCATTCAATCTATTTTCTTCAACTTCATCATCCTCCATTTTTCCTTCCCTTAATTTCTCGTTAAGGGGATCAATGGTGGAGTTAATATTGGTTAGCTCTGATTTCTTCTTTCCCCCACTATTTCTCAGCATTTTCTCAAGAAAGAATTTATCAGGGTTGTTCATGGAGTGACTCTCAAAGTATGTCAATGGGTGTCAACCCTTCCTTATTCAAAGCATTTATAGGCGTTTCTAATTCTTCTATCAACACTTTTACAAACTGCGCATTGTATTTTATTTGATCAAGCAAAAACATGATCAGAATAATGATCAATTAAATTTTTACCGATCAACACAAAAATTTAAGCTCAGCTTATGAGTTACCATTATTTTAATTAAATATGAACAATTATAAGAGTTTTGACGCATGTAAATCTACAATGATATCATCTAATCAAACTACAGATTTAGTGACACAAATTTAGCAGACTCCTAATAGTAATTTTTTTAAAAAAAAATAAAAAGGTTATATTTCAAATTTTATCTATTTGGCCCTTAAACTTTAGTTTTAAATATGTGTCTATTATAAATTTAGTTTTTAAGTTTTTTTTGACTCTTTTTTAATTTTTTAATTTTTATTTTAAAGAACCCACGTACCTACGAATCACAAAATTGAAAGTTCATTTGTCTATCTAATAAATCAATTAATTTTTAAAATTTCAAATTTATCATGGACATATATATTAGGCACACATTTAAAAAGTCGGAAATACTCAACAAAAAATTGAAAGTTTAGAAATTTAATACACACTTAAAAGTTGAAGAACTAAATATACACATATTTGAAGTTTTGGAACTAAACTTGTATGTAACCTAAATATACAAAACATATTTCCTTTAATCACTATGAAAAATTACTACATTTTTTATTTGAAAAAAAAAAAAGATTAACTTCAATTATTTTTCAATGAAATACTTTGAGAGATTGATCATTTATTAAGAAAAGAAAAAGTAACTTTAAAGCAATTAAAAAGGGGAGTGATTAAGTAGCACCTAATAAACGGCCTCCTCTCTTTTATACATAGAAAAAATTTAAAAAAAAAAATTATTATTTTCTAAAAGATGTCACATGGCATAATTTTTTGTTGGGTGCACAATAGTTAAGTGCATTTCGACTGCATCCAAGTATTAAAAGGTAGAAAGAAGAAAAAGAAACAATGTGAGCTTAGGCGCATAGCACGAGTATTCATAGTTGTATATATATATATATGGTATCTAAATTTAGTGTAGAAGAGAGAAGAGAAGAGATTATGTTACCTTATGTCGTCCTCTCAGTACAGAAACGTGTAAAGGAGAATTTCCATCTTGATCAACAGAAGGAAAGATTTGAGTATGACGGAAGAAATTAACCAATGACAGAAAAGCATCAAACTGGTCGTATTGAATGGTGAGATGAACAATTGTTTGTCCTTGTAATTTGGTGTGTTCCACAAATGAGAGAGGAGCAAGATCCATAAATACTATGAAAATTGAGGTTTTGCCATTGATGGCTACCAAGTGAACGGGCAAATAGCCTAAGTTGTTGAAGTGTTGAGCCAATTGAGGATGAGTATTTAACATAATTCTGGCTATGTCCTCATGCCCCTGAACAAGCCTTGTGCAATGTTGAAAATCCATTCTCATCCTCCTTCAACCCCACTTCTGGGAACTTCTCTAATATTTCTTTACCACGACTGTATCAACATATATATACACACCATTACTAATGGAAATTGGGTTGTTGCACTACTTTTCTTTGAAACACATACAAAAGGAGATTTACAATTTTTTCCCCCTTTTTTCCTTAATTTTTACTTTGTCCCCTATCCCGTTTTAGTCTCTTGATCTTTGAGAAATGATAGGTTTCTGCCTCATTTCACTTTTTATCTTTGGTTTTTTAAAATTAAGATTGATTTTAGAATTAATGACCGCTGTGAGTTTAAACGGAAGGTGAATTTCAAACCAAACTAGATCTATGTAACCATTGTGTTACCCGTATATATGTTATGTGCATCTCTTCCATAAACTGCAACGAGGAATTGCTGCAAGAAGAGGAGGGAGAGAGAGAGGATAGAGTTCGTGAAGAGATAACCATTTAAGGTTAATTATGTCTTACTCTATTGAAAAATAAATTGATGGTCTAATCTATTATTATTATTTAAAAAACCATTTCACTTTTTAACTCTTTTTTTCCTACCGAAAGCAACATTACGAGGTTCAAGATAATTTGAAAGATAGATTTGAGAAAGAGGCTACTTGTGTTATTAATCACTTCTAGTAGTTCTTTCGCTGGATACAAACTATAAGATATCACTCTCATTTATACTAGTTGACACCTTGAAATTTATGTTTAGGATTTTGCCTACACATACATAATCTAAGGATGATAAACGTTTCTCCAGAATATTTTCTACAAATACAATTTTCTCTCGCATCATAGAGAATTCTACATCATACTCTAAACATCTCTTGAAAGAAATTTCTTTAAAGATTGTTCTTTTTGTTTAGACAATAAAAATAAATATTTATTACCTAAAAATAAATTTTATATTTCAACACCTCTTTTTTAAACCTCTACTTTATTCCTCCAAGGAAATATTTGAACCTTGTGAGGGCTTCTTTTTAAATACTTGTATATTATGGTATTCCAAGCTCTCGAAGCTTGCTTCAAACCATAGGGTAGCTAGTGTACTTGGTGGGGTAAAAGGTTCTCCTCTTATTTACTCTCATATTATCTTCTTTGAAGTATGACACAAGCAGTGTAGTCTTAATCATGTCACCTCCAATCTCATTCTCCTTTGTCATCGAATAATACATCTTTGAATAGCGTAGCTTGCAGCCCTTGAAATTGGAGTGGTAACCAATGAAACTGCATTTCTCATTTTTATCATCCAACTTAGTTCTCTTTTCAGCTAGCTTATGCACATGAATAATGCTTACAAAGATTTTAAGACAGAAAATCCCAAGCTTTCTTCCACTCATGCTTCTTGTTACGTTTTCCCATATACACTTCTTGATGGAGATCAGTTGAATAGGTAGACAACACATGCTACTACTTCGACCCAATACTCTTTTAGTAGTTCATACTTTTAAGCATGGTTCTTGCCATGTTCATAATAGTTCTACTCTAATTTCTTTTTTACCACTCTATTTTGTTAGGAAAATCTCAACACTGTTAAAGAGTTATTAAACTCATGGTACTCTTCATAATACTTTTGAAGTTCATTTGATGTGAATTCTCCTCTACAATCAGATCTCTCATGATCTTTATTACCAAACCACTTTCTTTCTTTGCAAAGACTTTGAACTTTTCTTGAACTTCTTGAACACCTCTAACTTATGCTCAACCAAATATGCCCGTGTTTTTCTTGATAATTCATTAATGAAGACAAAAAATAGTCACTCTTACCAAGTGAGCTTGGCTTGATCAGACCACACACATCCATATGTATGAATTACACATGCCTTTAAGCTCTTTAGTTCGACTCCTTGGTGAAGCTACTTCTTAAACTGTTTTCAAGTAAACATGATTCACACACTTGTTTGAGGTGGCGTATAGGAAGCTACTTCTTAAACTGTTTTCAAGTAAACATGATTCACACACTTGTTTGAGGTGGCGTATAGAAAGTTATTCTCTTCTCACCTGTTCTTGAAGAGTAACTCTAATTAATCCCCAAAAATGATAGATACCAAAGCTAAGATGTATCAATGTAACACATCTTGATGCATTTTGCGACATCATTTTGAATATTGAGTATATGAAGATTCAATTTTTTATCATTTGCACCTTATAAACCAAGTTACTTGCATTGTCTCTTATAAAAAAAAGTTATTTTCTTTTAATTGAATGTCATAATCATTCTTTAAGAGTTGTCATACCTTTGTGTTAAGATGGGAGTGGAGGATGAATTTTCTTGCTTTGTTGCAGTTTGGTTGCGAGGAGAGGATTTTATTAGATCCCACTAGGGTATGCTTCGAGGCTATGCAAGTATGCTCAGTGTGGTGGCTTTGGTCATTCTGTTAATAAGTTTTGGGCGGGGGGGTCTAAAGGAGTGCTCCTCTTCAGTACCTCTGGCTCGTGTTGGAGATGGTTCAGTCCCTACCCCTACTAAGAGGCCAAATTGTAGAGTTGTTGTTTCGCTATATAAGAGGGTACTTGATGTTACCATTGAAGGTTCATTAGTGGTAGGGACTAAGGGCATTGTTCTTAGATCTAGACTATGGTTGATTCAGCGGTGTCTCGGGTGTTCGTGTCGCCTTAAAAGTATTATTGATTTTTCTTTTCCTTTGGTATTGTTCTCTCGAGATCATCTCCTTTTTCATAGTTGATTGTCACTCTAGCTAATGATTTTAAACTCTTTTGTTGGAATTTCAATGATTTCTTCTAGCTCGGAATGTTAGTTTAAACTCTTGTACATTGGTTTTTTTTTTTTTTTTTTTTTTTTTTTTTTTAATTTTTGTGTCTTGACCTTAGGCTAAAAGATTTCCTTTTTTTTTTTTTTTTTCCCAATACATTACACATTTGCAAAAATAAAATAAAATACAATATTACCTCTTCCTTTTACTTCTACTTTGGATTTGTCTCCAAATGTTACATTGTCACTCACGATTTCATTGAATTCAATGAACATGCTTTCTTTCTCCACCCATCTGGTTGCTTGCCCCAATGTCAAGGTACAAATCTATTATCTTTGTTTTAGTCAATATTTGTACGATCAATCAATAAGATGGTGTCACACTCTTTGATTTCTTTCTTCAATATAATTTGCATTTTCTTCAACTCTGTTGTTGCTAGAAGCTCTGCGTTTGGATGCGTAATAATTAAACTTTTGAGAATTATAGAATTTATGTTTTTTTTTTTCTTATATCATACCTTGATCTCAAGTTGCGTTCTACATGACCTCTTGTATAGTTTCCAAATCATCCTTGGGAGTTGTTTTTGTTGTTGTCATTGGGCCAAGATCCAACCACATTTTTGTCCTTATCCATGACCTCTTATCAACCTTGATGTCCACTATGATCTCACCCATGTTGTCTTCTATTATAATTAGGACTAACTCCTTCGGTAGTCAAATCAACTTGCAACTTTAGCAATTGGTCCATGATTCTTTTGTTCTTCTTTTCTTCATATGTTTGTAGCGAACATGCAAGTTGCTTAATGATCGTAACCTTCAAGTCTTTCTTAATTTCTCTCAAGTTGATTGTTGACTGTTAAGACTCTAGAGAAATAGTTGAAGAGGTCTTCTCCTTCTTTCATATGAAAACTTTTATCTTAGAGTTTGAAGGTGTACCCTTTTTATGAGAACCATTCTTTTGTACATGTTTTAAGCTTCTTTGTTGCATCTTTTGTTGTTTTTGCTTTCGAAATCTTCTCAAAAGTATCGTCGTCTAATTCTTGATGGAGTAGATAGAGAGCCTCGTTGTCTCTCAAACCATACATTGTGTGCTTGAGAAAGAGATTCGATGTATCCTTTCTTTAACATCTTCCACACATCTTGTGAACCAAGGAGAGCCTTTATCATGATACTGATCATCATAGTCACTCTTCTTAAACATTAGGATTAGGAATGATACCATACTGTTACTTGCCATCATCTTAAAAAGGATCTTTAAGCTTTGATGCCACTCGGTTGAAATAAACTTTTGGAAATTAGAGGTAATTTGAGAGATAAATTTGAAAAAGTGGCTACTTGTATTATTGATCACCTTCTAAGGGTGTGTTTGGAATACATTTTCAAGTGTTTCATTTAAAAAATAAGTCATTTTAGAAAAAAAATTAGAGTGTTTGGAAACTACTAAAAATGGATTTTGAAGTGTATTTTAAGCAGTTTTTGTCAAAAGAGTTTAAATAAAAATGATTTTTTTGAAAAACACCCTTTCTCAAGTCAATCAAACGGGGTTGAATTCTTTTACTTGATACAAACTACAAGGAATCGCCCTTATTTATGCTAGTTAACAGCCCCTAAATTTATAATTAGCATTTTGCCAACACATACATAATTTAGTAATTACAAATATTTCTCTAGAATATTTTTTTTAAATACAATTTTGTCTCACATCTCGAGCAATATCATACTCTAACCATCTCATAAAATAGATATTTCTAGGATATTCTTATACTTTATATTTTTAGGGATTGAGTTTTTGTTCAGACTAAGCCTAAATACTTATTACCCAAAATCAAACTTATATTTCTAACATTTTTTCAATTATAGCTTGAATATAATGTAAAATTCGCTCATGGTAAGTTTTCATGACATTAAACTTATATTTAATAAGTTGGCAAAAGCTTAGAAAAAGAATGACTTAAACTTAATTAAAAGAGGAAAATTATTATTATTATTTTTTTTTTTTTTTAGAACAAGAGGAAATTTCTTAATTATATATATGAATAGACACACACAAAAGCTTGGACTTTTTATTTTCTTTGTCACTTAATTTCTCTTTAAATTTTAGTCCACTCATAAGTATGAATCACCAATTATGTGTAAGCTAATAGTACTAATATATATAAGCATTCACTTACACAAAGGGTACAAATGTAAACTCAAACATTTTTGTCAAGTAAAAAATAATAGTCCCTAGTGAGTGGTGTGTGTGGACTGTGGGTATTTAATGATATGTTTGAAGTAATATAAGAAAGTTTAATGAGGATATGAGTTGTGAAATTACCTTTATGTCCTCTTGACACAGCCTCAAAAGAACAAACTGGATCCAAGCTATCTTCATCGTCGTCTTCATCTGAAGTATGCAGGTTGTTGTGATTGAGAAGAACTTTGACAACCACGGCATGACCTTGGCTGCAAGCCATGAACAACAAGCTCCGAATTACATTTTTGCCCCTTGAATCATCCGTCTCCAGAAGAAGCTCTAAGATGGTGGCATGTCCTTCTCTACAAATACATAAAAAGGAGTCTCCATCTTTCTATTCTCCGCCGCCACAGTTTCAGGGCATAGCCTCACAATCTCCTTCACCAACTCCACGTAGCCGTGCAGCGCCGTGTTTCCCTTCGATAATCTCTGCCTCAAAATTCCGGTGTTCTTGCCGACGAGATTCATGAATTTCTCTCTGTTGTTCCATCTCACTGCGTAGTACAAGCTCTGGATCCATCTTTTCTGTGCCTTCCGCCATTTTTCTGAAAATATAACTCTGGGTATTAAATGCTTTTTATATTTATGAAAATTATTAAACAAATATTATACGAAATGGGTCGCCCGCCGGCACCAGCCGTCTCTTTATTTTTCAAATATCAAATCATTAAAAGGCTAAGAATAGAACAATAACGGCGGGAAATTTCCAAGAACAACAATAAAAGAAGAAAGAAATTGGTTGAATTGGTACGTCTACGTGTTCTCACATACTCACCTTCCTCTTCCATCAATATTTCTGATGATCCAATAATAAAAAGATGAAAAACTTTATAAATGTCTATACATCAACAACTCCTCTAATTAATTTGAAATGATAAAAGATTTGAGATCTAGTTCACTAACAGTGAAGAGAGAGATATATTAAAAACAACATACTTCACAATCTATAAAAGGACTCCAAATTTTTTTATGTTTATTAGGCATCTCATTGAACTTTAAAAGTGTAGCTTTTCGTCCCTTTAACTTTTAAATTTATATAGTATTTCGTATTTCAAAAATGTCTTATTCATCTGTAAATTCTTAATTTAGTTACTAATACAGATCACTCATTTTCTAATTTTGTGGCTAATATGGTAATTTACCTTAAATCTATAAGACTAAGATAACTATTTCATTTTTTGTTTTTGGTTTTTGAAATTAAGTCTATTTCCCTACACTTCTTACCATAGCTTGCTACAATAGTTGAGTCCTTAGTCAAATTCAAAAAATAAAAAATACATTTTAAAAAAACTTTTTTTAGTTTTCAAAATTTGGCTTGATTTTTTAAAATTATTGCTAAAAACTAGACAATAAAGGAAAAAATTTGGAGGTGAAAGTAGTGTCTATAGATTTAATTTTTAAAAATAAAAACTAAAAACGAAATGGTTACAAGACGGAGCCTAAAAATTTAAAATTCTTTTTAGAAAAAATATTAATTTTATTTATAATAGAAGAACTAAGCCTCTGATAGTTTGAACTACGTTACGCCCATTAAAATATTTTTAAAGTTTTAAAAATGTTGGAATGCCTTAAATCTGTTGTATGACACTCTAAACGACCAAGTACGAATATGACTCTAGGATTTAAAAGAGTGCACTATATAAACTCTTTAGCCCTCGAGAAAACACAAATTTATATTTTGTAATATTCTCTCTAATAAATTTATTCTCGCTCTACCCATAAAAGTAGTTAACACATTATTAGTAAACCATGTAAATTTGTATATCAATTCTCCTCTATTTTACATATTTTGTATTCTTTATTTGTCCACTTCATAACAACGAATTTATTAAATATTTTTTAAAGTTTATAAATTAATAAAGTAGAAAGCCTACAAAATTTATAATTTTATCGTAATAAAACATAATAAATTTCAAATTTTCGATGTCTTTTTCTTTCTTCTTCGTATTAAAATTTAACAACTTGGAGAAAAAGACAACGAATCATGGGCACACATGACTCATGATGTTCTTTTTTTTTTTTTTTATTATTATTCATATTATACATTTTTAATAAATGATATTACTTAAATTAATGGTTCCGATATAAAAATAATTTGGATATGTTTTTATTTTTAATTTAATTAACAAATTTCAGCAATAGTTGAACAGATAATTATATATATTTTTTTTCTTTTTTTTTATATATATATATTCAAATTTGTTGCATTTTTATTGTACTAGAAAAAACTTGAGATGAAGATCAGAAAATAATAAGAATTTCATTACATTTTATGTTTTAATTTGAAAATATAGTACTTTTCTTACTAGTCTGAAATGATTTAAAGAGGTTGAAAATTTAAGTTTCTTATACAAATTTGTTGCAATCATAATAAATTTTCTTTATTATATATTATTTACATAATATTATTAACTAGTTTTATATTACAATGGAATGATAAGGTTACTAAGAAAATAAAGGTAACCTAAATCTAACAAAGTCAAACATTCTCATCTTTAGGGGTAGAAGGAAATTTTTTATTCATAGCATAATATTGGATCAATAGCCAAAGCAGAGGTGTTTTAAAAAAATATAAAAAGTTTAGAACTTTTGGAACAATTAGAAAACTAAAGAGACGCACTTGCTTAATGCTAAGACTCCAAATCAATTTTTTAACCAAAAAATTTAGTCCATTGAACGAAATCAGTTCCTTTTTTCTCAAATATGCTGTTTTATTATGTAATTTTTTTCTCCTTTATTTATTTGTTTTATGTTCTTTAATATATTTTGTTCTTTTTTTTTTTTTAAGATTTTTTTTATTACGTTTCATTTTTTACCATAATGCAATAAGGGAATCCTATTTAATTAGCAAATTATGTGAAGGTTTCGAAACAACCCAGTTTTCATTTGAAGGCCGACCCTCCCACTATTTCTTAAAAAATACAAAATTTCATAAGTGGATCGACCACCCACCCATATATATAGTCTTTTTTTTTTTTAACAATCATGAGTTTTCTTTATTTTTTTTTTAAAAAAATCATTTAATAATTTTTTTTAAAGATTTTTACTAATTTTAAAATTGTTTCTTTCTCTAAAGAAGATGGAGACCATCGCATTGGGTTGTTGGTCATGACAATGGCAGGAAATCGTAAGATGGTCACGTAAAAGTTACTCAAACAAATCAAAAACTTCTAATCCAATACTACGTTAGAATTATATTTACAAAGCTTTAATTAGGAATAGGGAATAGGGGCAACTATTGTGGATAAAGTATGACTAAGTATTTAGCTATAAAGGCATAAATCCATGGGATCTGATATGAATCACCTAGAGGTCAAAGTTATTATTTATATTTTCTCTATTAATTAAATCTAGTCTTATTGCTCCTAATTTTATCCTTTCTAAATATGTTTAATAAGGGATTTTCTTTTCATTTTATTGAAATATGTGATGTGGCACGCATTATGGTTTTGGGAGACTATATAAAGTCTGATCATTAGGTTGTACAAAATAGTTTTTGGATTTTGAATTTTGGGTTTTTGGATTTGGAATCTAGAAATGATAATTTTTTCTATGTGTTGATGACAAAGATTCATCACCAACCTTTTTTTGCAATTCTTGATCTAGGGTTGCATGTTTGAACATTCAAGTCTAATCATCTTGGTTTGCAGAGTGTTCGAACTTGGAGTAAGGAGTAGTTCTTCGTTATCTCTTGATTTTTGATCAAAAAGTAATCCAAAAAAAGACGTCAAGCAAGTAGTTCGATTAAGCAGCTGAATTTTCATAAGTTATAAGTTGCTTAGTTTCATATGAAGTATTAGTTATTTTCAAAACATAAGTTCCGATTTATTATTTTTCAACAATAAACTTTTCTCATGTACACTTACTTAATTACTAATTTCTTGGAACCAAAATAAGAAGCTTTACATTAAGCTAAGTCATAAACAACTTTCATTATCAATCTGACTATTTTCATGAAAAATTAATAATGATTCAATACTATAAGTTCGGTCAAACATGCAATCTTTCCAATTGAACATTCAACCTAACATGCATTGATGGCCGACCAACATAAAGATAAGTACAATAGTATCGGAAAGTTACTATGCATTAGGTTAAATCCATAAGAAAATTCATCATCATCCTAAAACTAAAGAGTCTAGTCACTCATAGTTGATCTATACAATTTGGCAAAAATATAAATAATTAAGTGAATAAGATAAAAGAAAAAAACTACTCCCAAAGTGTTCTATTGTCAATCTCGAATGATCTCCAAAATAATTGTCTCACACTCAATCTCTACTCTTTTTCTACAGCAAAATCACTTTTAGGGCTCTAAATTTCGTGATTGGAGGCTATTGAAAACACTAGCATTTATAGAATTTTTTTTTCAAAACTACTATTTGTTACCATGATTTTCATATTTCTTAGGTAAAAAAGTTGAGTTCTTGGTCAAATTCTAAAAACGTACATGCTCTGTATTAAATATCGTCCTTGAATCGCACCCCTTAGATACAACCATCCCATTAATATTTGTTGTAAATGATGTAGGGTCAAACTTTGCTATAAAACATAAATCGATTGAGTCATCAGTCATGTCTAAGCTTTTCTAATAACACTCATAAGAAGAACATCATTTTATCTTTCCACATGGTCAGTGAAAGGTTGTTGATATATTAACTATAAATTAAAATGGATTTCTTAAATTAGAATGTGTTAGGATCTAAAACTTTAATTAGATTATTTCAGGGAAAATTATACTAAGTAGAAAAATATAAAATTATTTATAAATATAGAAATATTTTACGGTCTATCAAAGCAATATAAATTTATCGTGGTGTATCGCTGATACATAATGAAATTTTTCTATATTTGTAAATAGTTTGATTAATTTTGTTATATTTGAAAATAACTTTTTCATTTTAGAGCAGTTTCATAATTATTTGATTTTTTATATTTTTAATTTTTAAAAAATTAGAATGGTTGGATATTCAATCAAAGTTTTCTATTTCTTCAATTTTAAAAACATTGTTAAAATTGTTAAGAAATTTAAAAAATGCGAAAAAAGTAATTTTGAATAACGTGTCTTTGTTTTTTAAAATGTGCGCGCGTTTTATATTTATTGTAGTAGGATGGTCTTGATCGTTCAAGCTCCCATGGTAGTAACAATTATGCCGAGTTCAAATCTTGCAATTGTTATGCTTCTTTTTTTTTTTTTTTTTTTTTTTTTTTAATAACAATTTTAAATCTTGCAATTGTTATGCTTCTTTTTTTTTTTTTTTTTCTTTTAATAACAATTTTAAATCTTGCAATTGTTATGCTTCTTTTTTTTTTTTTTTTTCTTTTAATAACAATTTTAAATCTTGCAATTGTTATGCTTCTTTTTTTTTTTTTTTTTCTTTTAATAACAATTTTAAATCTTGCAATTGTTATGCTTCTTTTTTTTTTTTTTTTTCTTTTAATAACAATTTTAAATCTTGCAATTGTTATGCTTCTTTTTTTTTTTTTTTTTCTTTTAATAACAATTTTAAATCTTGCAATTGATATGCAGTTTTTTTTATATTTCTTTTCCTATTTTATAATAACATTTTTTCAATTTTTGTATACAATTGAATGAAAATTAATGCTGAAACCGCCGCCGCCGCCGCCGCCTCCTCTTCCTCTTTCTCTTCCTCCTTCTTCTTCTTTAGTTAGGTTTGGAAAAGATGTCTAAAAGGTCTCTGTGATAAATTTATCATTAGTTAACTAACAAAAAAGTGATGTGACATTGTTGAGGTGTCAATTTGAAAGAATTTTGAAATATTTATTGATTATATATAGTATATTATTAATTATTTCTCTTTCTTTTATTTTTCCCTCTCCTCTCTCCCAATTAGATTTCTCCCCTTGTAGAATCTCTCTATCGAACACCAAAGTTTTCTCCATACCCACAATTCACAACTCAACGTATTTTATCAAGACACTTTTGTTACGTCATCGCAGTACACAACTCGTGTAAAATATCTTAATAGAATCTTCAAAAGAGTTAACCCTATAGGTCACCAAGATCACGAATATATATGAGTTTCACAAGGAAACAACTAATTTGTAAATAGGATTGGCAACGGGGCTGGGGCGTGGAGGGGACTCATCCCGATAGTTGATTTTTTTTTTCTTTTTTCCTCAATAACATGAAATTTGATGTTTGAGTTAGGCCACAATTTGATGGTTTAGGGTTTCAACTCAAGACATATTTAGCTTAATTGGAGAGTTGGGCCACAATTATTTTGATAAATTAATTCTATATTTCCATTACGTATTAAATAAAATAAATGCTTACTGCTAAAATTAATTAATATATATATAATTATAGGCTTAGGCCTTTAGGCTATATATATATAATTATATATTTATTTATAAAATTAATATATATTTATAGGATATATATATAATTCTATGTTATGTATATTTATTTGTAAAATTAATTAATATGTATATAATTATATATAGTTTTTAAAAAATAAAAAAACTAATCAGGGACCGGGTAGGGATATCCTCACCTTCCTCGACAGGGGACTTGATTATGATCCTTGATTTGACCCCATCTTTGGTAAAACTTGGGATTCCTTACCTTGATCGGGGCGTGGACTCGCGAGGACCCAACCTCACGGGGATTTTCGCTAACCCTATCTGTAAGGAAAAAAGATCTTTTCCGAGACAAACAAAAAGTGGCTTTTAAAAATCTTCAACAAAAAAGGAAAAAAATATTCTCTAGAGAAAAATGGTGTCATCCAAGATGTCTTGACAAGAGTAAAAAGACATGTTGCACGAAAAAATGCCTAGATGAGAAAACAAACCCTCACAACTGTAGTAATACTTGTTAAAACATTTAAGTCCTAAAGTTCTTTAGTGGTTCCAATTATTCTTTTTTCTTACTAACCTATATACCTTTATGTAAATGAGGTAGTTTTAGCTAATGGAAGGAGGGAGAGTAAGAGAGTAGGTTAAAAAAAGGGAAAATAGGAAAATGTTAGGCCACATATAAAAGTAGAGGAGAGAAAGAAAGTGAAAGAGGGAGATGATGAGGTGTAGATAAATGAATTCTATCCACATACTAAGTAACAGAAAGGGCATATTTTTCACTTGCTAAGATTAAGGATATTAATGCAACTTTTTTAAAGTTTAGAGGTATTTTAGAAACGGATTTGACGATTTTTTGTCTATATACTAACATTAAGGGTATTTCTCAACCTCTTTTAAAAGTTTAGGAGTATTGTTGAAACTTTGAAATTTAAAGACATTTTTATTTGTAGTAAAAAATCTAAAGGTTTTCATCCAAAATTTACTGTAGTTTTTTTTTTAATATTAAAAGTTTAGTGGTATTTTCTAAAAAAAAAAAAAAAAAAAGTTTATAGTGCGTCATAAAATTAATTTTTAAAGAATTGATTAAAATGTGTGAAGCAAAATATTTAGCAATCAATCCTGTGATTTTTAATTGCTCAAGAAAAACCATATGATTAGGATATTTTAGATTTGCTATAATAGTTTTTAAAGAGAATACTAAACTCCCATTCATATAATCATCATTTCATGACTAGACTAGGGGAGCGGTAAGGAGATAATTCTCATTAGTAAAATTAACCCATTTGTGGCCAATTTGTTTTCCATTTCAGTTACTCATTCTATCGTTCATTAACCTTTTTGGGTGCTAATTAAATTAGAATATGAGATCATTATATTTATTTGATATCAATTATATATGTTTAAACCTAAATTGTTTGATGAGTTAGGTATGTTTTGTACGTAAGTAAAAATGGGAACAGGAAGGTATAATTATACAATAATTACCACATATAATTGGAAACTATAGACTAATTTTTAAACTTTGAAATAAATCAAACTCAGCTGTCTTCTTGTGCTTACTCATCTCAAATAAAAGAATCTTCAATCACAATGATAAATTTTGTCCATTTTCTTCATTAATTGAAGCATTTCTCTTCAATCACGTTTATGATTCTTCTAAGTCTCAAAGCAGCCCCTAAGTTGAAATTTTGGTACTCTCTCCCCAACTTTATTAATGAAATGATAACTATTTTTTATTTTTTATTTTTTAATATTAGGTTTTTTTTTCTCATAATTTCTTTACAATAATTTTTTTATCTTTCTTAAACAAACATTTCAAATCTTAGCTAAATTTCAAAACCAAAAATAATTAATTTTTTTTGGTTATTAACAAATTTGATTTGAATTTTGAAAAAACTCCAAAAAAAAAAAAAAAAGATAAAAGAACGAAGAATTTAATAAGTGAAAGTATGTTTATGAGCTTAATTTCTAAATTTAGGCTTGTTTGATAACAATTTTGTTTTTAGTTTTCTGTTTTTGAAATTTATATTCACTTTATCTTAAATTTCATGCAACGGTTTACACATTTCTTGAAAAAACACTTAAATTCTTAATTAAACAATGTTCTTAGTTTAACTTTTCAAGTGTTTAATTTTTAAAATAAATCATTTGGTAAAGAATGGATATGTTTGGCAACATTGGAACACTTTAAGAGTTTATTTTAAACGGTTTTCATCCAAAGATTTTACATAAAAATGACTTTTTTAAAACAATAGTTTTTTTCTCTAATCAATGTAAATGGGGCAAAAATTCTAAAAACTACAAAAGAATTTTTGAAAAACACTTTTATATTTTAATTTTCAAAATATAGTTTAATTTTTTAAAACATTGGTGGGTAGTGGATAAGAATAGCAAGAAACACATAAATAGAAATGGGGTTTATAAGTTTAATTATAACAAATAAAGAGAAAAATACAAAAACTAAATAATTAGGAATGAATAGCCAAATTTGTTGAAATGTGTTCAACATGGAATGAGCTTAGTTTTTTAGAATATTTTGAGAAAGATCAAATTCACGTTAGAGAAACATAGCAGGCCTCACTTTAAAATATATTATTAATATAATTGGGGGTCAAGAGAAAAATTGGTTGGGTTCTTAATTTTGCTTAATTATGCTACTTAAGCATGATTCACATTTGATGGTTAATAGGACATTTGATTTGAGACTAGGGAGACAGACTATGACTCTACACTTATAATATATAACAGGATTGTTTTCAAATAGGATTGCTTCCTCCCTTTTCCATTTAGAATAAGATTAATATGTACCATCTCATTTTGGGCTAAAACTAAAATACATCCCAAAGGAATTAAATGGAGAATATTTACAAATCCAATGTGGAAATATATTAACAAATCATGTATTGGATATATATAACAAATCATGTCCCTCCCCCTCAAGTTTGAGCATGAGGATCACATAAACTTGTACTGTATATTAACTTTAAAATCTGAGATTCAATCTACCTACATATTGTCTCGAAGCAGTGGCGGAACGCGGGCGTTGTGGGGGGAGGTCTGAAGCTGAACGAAATCGAATAAAGATGAAAAAAAAAACCTAAAACCTAGGGGCGTGCGGTGCAGCGGCGGGACGTGGAAAAAAGAAAAAGAAAAAGAAAAAGTAAAAGGAAAAAATGAAATATTTTTTTAATATAAATCGGTTCGGTTCGGTTCGGTTCGGTTTCGGTTTCGGTTTCACAACTAGAAACCGGACCGAACCATATAAAAACGGTTTCAACATTATAGAAACCGAACCGAACCACATACAATCGGTTTCGGTTCGATTTTGGTTCGGTTTCAAATGCGGTTCGGTTTTGGTGGTTTGAATGAACACCCCTAGATTTTATCCTTTAACTTGAAGTTTTTGTTTATACTTGGTGGTTGAAAAAATTGGTATAAGAATTGACACATGAGAGAAAAATGAGAGTATGTATGTGTATATATATATATATATATATATATATAAAGAGCATTTTTTTTAATTTTTTTTTTTAAAGAAGGTTAAAAGTATTAATGCAACTTTTAAAAGTTTAAAGGTAAATTACAATAAGGCATTAACTATTTATATTCATATACTAACAACAAGGGCACTTTTTGAACTCTTTTTTATGTTTAAGGGTATTTTTGAAACTTTTGAAAGTTCAAGGACATTTTTTTCTTTTAATACTAACGATTTTCATCTAAAATTAATAATGGTAAAGATATTTTTTAAACTTTTTTTTTTTTTTGAAAGTTTAAGAGTAATATGGATTTAAAATATCAAATTTAAAGACATTTTTTATAATTCAATAAAAAAATAGTTGTTTTCAAATATAACAAAATGAGTCAAATTTTGTATAAATATAGAAAAATTTTACTGCCTATCAACGATAGACCACAATAGACTTCTATCCCTCAAAATAGTTTGATATTTTTTCTATTCATAATAATTTTCTTCAAAAAATACACGACTAAAGGTGTTTAGTGCAAAACAAATGCACATAGACTTCATCTATCATATTTTATACACGACTAAAGGTGTTTAGTGCAAAACAAATGCACATAGACTTCATCTATCATATTTTCGCGGGGACCACCCTGTTCCCACTTTTAAGTGACCTCATTTTATTCATGCTAATATTACATTACATAAATTTAAATATAATAATTTATTATTATTAGGGTACGAAAATGTATTTAAAAATATATTAAGGAAATTACATAATTATCTTTTACTTAATTTCTAAGTGAAGTTGTCAAACTTTGACATTTCACTTTTATCTAATTACTGCAATCACTTTCAAATTATATTTGATATATAGAATAGAAATGGAATTTGCAAAATTTTCAATTTTTATTTATTGATTAGGTAATAAATAAATAAAATATCCATTATAAACTCGAAAGTTAGAAGTTGATTCATCTTTCACATTAAAAAAAAATTAACTTTTCTGTTAATATAATAATATTTTTTAATGAATTTTTCTTTTTTTGAGAAGGCATATTTTTAACTAATTCCTCAATATTAAATTTTAGAAAATGAATAATTACTTCGGTGTGTGACTTTGCTTGTTCAATATCAAATATTAATTATTGGGACTAAACGATTTTGTAGGCATTTATTGATACATGTTATTAATGCTTTTTTAGTATTTAATAATCAACCTAATTATAGACATTAGGGATCCTTTTGTTTTTGGTGTGTTTTTTTCGTGCAAATTTTCAAAAGTTCTTTTGAGTGGACAACCAAATTTCTTTATTTTTTTGGAGGTGTTAGATGTCATGACATCTTATAATATTCTTTCTATTAGATTTGTATTGGTAGCAAATCCAAAACTTTATTATATGATACAAATTCATATTAGAAAAATTGTCAAAAAAAAATAGGAAGAGATTTCAATCATTTCTACCAATTATTGAAAATTTCAAAAACTATTAGACACGAAGTGTTCCATGGAGGGTGAAGGACATTCACCATCTCCCATATCCATCTTCCTTTCAACTCTAAGATCTCCATGTTATCTAATAAAAATCTAAATACATCTTTGCATGTAAAGTTTCTAAATTCTATGCATCTGCCAAAATTTTTCCCTGCACATTCCTCCTAAAATGCAACTTTGAACTTTATTTTGACCATTTCTGATTGTTTTTGAGTACACTGTATTTATAGCAATCAATCCAATAAAGATTTTAGCTTTTTTTTAGTACATGTATGTGCATAAGTTTAGCGTTACAAAAATTTCTATGAGGTATATATTTATGTGGCTTAGATTGACAAAGACTTCAATAACTTTTTAGAACAAGGAATCAATTTGTATGACTCAGTTTGAATGATTTTAGCAGTTACAAAGTATCTGATAGGTATAGTTCTTTTTAGTATATGGTATTACTAAGTTTGACAAAGAGTTAATTCAATGGTTTTAATACCATATATTTGAATGGAATTTTCTCATAAAAATTTAACTATTTATTTAGTGTAAAGTATCTGTGGGACTTAGTATGCTGAAGATTTTAGCTCATTTTAATACAAGGTATACTCCAATGTTTCAAAAGTCATTCAAAACTAATTACGAAATTGGTTTTTTTTTTTTTTTTTTTGGCGTGGAGGAATGTGTCGTAGGTATTAAATGGATTTTAAGTTGTGAAATGATTCTTGTAATGGTTTATGTGTCATAATTATTGCATAAAAGTTTGTAAGTGTGAGTGGCTTGTTTCTCATGATTACACTATATTTGAAGGGATGGAACGCTTCGATCTCCAGTGAAAACGATGGAATTGAATGTTTTGATTTTCCATTAGAATTAAAAATCATAAAAAAATAGTATATTGGTTTAGCACAAGAGAAACATACCTTTGTAGACACGAGTTGCAGCAAAACCATTCTCCAATTGGAGTTCAGGATATAATAGACATAAAATAAGGATAGAAGCAACAAGACCGAGAAAATAACAAAATTTGAGCCAAAGGTAGTACCCTAGGCTCATTTTGGGTCTAGGGAAGAAGGTTAGTTTGTGTCAAAGCCCAAATTAATGTGCTCGGCTTTGGCCTTGGGGCATGCCTCGAACACTGAGTGTATGAGTTTTCTCTTTTGTAGGTCACTTTCTTCTCCCCTTTACACAAATTCGCTACTGGTGTTGCATGAATGTAGCTTGAATCCTACTCTCAAACTCACTAGCCAAACATGAAGTAGGTTATGCCTCTCAACTCGAATAAGTTATATGATTATCCTAAAACAACACTGAAACTCTATTGAAACAACGTAGGAGAAACTCTATATAAGGTAACCTGAATTCTATTCTCAAACTTCCTAACTTCCACGCTATTTCACTGACTTAAGCATTAAAGTGTGTGATAAGTTTTTTCTATTGTAAGTCACATTTTTCTTTTTTTCAAATAAATTCATTACTACTGTTACGTAAAGTTCATGTGCGTTTTCTTTGTTGGAGTTTTGGTATAAAAGATAATAAGATATAAGATTTGACAATAACATCCTTTTAAAATGGATTATTAACTATTAAAACATTAATAATCAACTAAGCTAAGCATATAACACTAGATTGAATTAATAATAGTAAGAGTTTTTAAAGTCAAGCAATCGATGAACATCTTCTCGAAAGATAAAAAAAAAATTACATAAAATTATATATTTGTTAAAATGATTAGAAATCTTCTAAAAGTCTTCTTCTGAGCTTTTCATTAGGAATTAATGTCAAATTATAGAAGGTTTGGTTGGTTATAAGTCGCTTTGTTAGGAGCCTACAAAATTTTATTTATATATAATATAATGTTCCATACGAAACTCTCACATGGTACTCTTCTTCTTCTTCTTCTTCTTCTTCTTCTTCTTCTTCTTCATCATCATTTGAGCATCAATGGCGGAACCAAACAATTGGAATTCAGAATCTGAAAGTACAGAAATGAAAAGGGGAAAACAGACGGATCGAGAACAGAGAGATCAGAAACTCCCAATTTACAGAGGCGTACGGAGAAGGAGTTGGGGTAAATGGGTGTCGGAGATCCGACAGCCGAGGAAGAAGTCTCGGATTTGGCTTGGGACTTTCACGACGGCGGAGATGGCAGCGCGTGCACACGACGTGGCGGCGCTCAGCATCAAAGGTGATTCAGCAAAGGCCATTCTCAATTTCCCTCAACTCGCTGGTTTGCTTCCACGGCCGGTGTCCTTAATGCCGAGGGATATTCAGGAGGCGGCTGCCAAGGCGGCGGCCATGGTCGATTTCGATTCCACTACGGCGTCGTTTTCGTCGTTTAATGATGAAGAAGGGTCAGAAGAATTGGGGGAGATTGTGGAATTGCCCAATATTGAAGAGGATATCAGAGCTGAGTCGTGGAACGAGTTCGAGTTCATTGACTCGGTTGATTGGTGGGGAAATCCGCCGTTTGCGGCCGGGGAATTGGATTTCTGTGCGGTGTTTTCAGATCAGAGTACTACTCCGGTTACCTTCGACGGCGGCGATTGGGAGTGAAAAAACTTGTAAAATTTAAAAAGAAAAAAAGAAAAGAAAAAAAAAAAAAAAGAGAAGTTCTTTGGGGCTTGATTTTGGTTTTGGTTTCCATTGTTTATTTTTCCGGGTTAACACGATTATTATTGGCGAAAGGAAATTTTAGTCAATTTTCAATTCCATTTCATGTGAGATTGTGGCGGTTTTGGGAGAAAAAAATGTAATCGTTGAAAATTAATATTTAAAAATGATGTAGTTTTTTCTTTTTATTTTGTCTCATTTTGAAAATGAACATGCTTCATATGAATGAAAATTGAGAACATTTGAATTAAAAAATAAATTTGAATACCACTAGAATCGATCCAAAATTTTCATATTGCATTTACTCAAGTTGTTTTAGAATTGTCCTAACAAAAACTAGTTTTAGAATTAGAATTAAAAATAAAATTTCTAGTTTAATAATATAAGGATGTGAGTCTTCTTTGTGATGATATATATTTTATGTAAATAAAGTTATGTTTACGTTGATGAATTAAAGATATTAAAAAAATCAATTGATGAAATAATGGATAACGTAAAAATTAGTCCACTTAAGTTCAAAACCAATGTTTACATTGTCCATATTCTTTTGAGGAACCTCATTTCTAATGCAAGACCCATATATTAGAAAGCATTAGGTGTAGATTGCATCTAATCTCATACTCCCCTCTCTTTTATATACAAAGATTTTTTTTTTTTTTTTTGAAGTGTCACGTGACATATTTTTATTGGGTATTATTTGGACTACACAAAAGACAGGTAACCCTACCTTAAAATTTGAAATTAAATAAAGTAGGGAGTCTCTCAAGTCAATATCAAATGTGTATTATCCAAGTTTGCTTTTTTCTGTCTTTAATTTAATTGGTTTAAATTTTATCCACAGTTGTCTTAAAGATATTGTTTATAACCAATGAACTTAACTGGTAGGTTTGAATTTTGTTTTCTTGATTTAACTTTGTATATTTTACACTAACATTATCCACGACTTAACCCGTATTCAATTTGGTGTAAATGATTTATAATGTAAACGTTTATTTTTTTTATTTTTTATTTAATAGAACTCAACTTTGAATCTTTCATTAATTATGGAACAATGATTTTATTTAACGGGCTGTATTGATTATTATTTTAGAAAATATTGAAATTGTTTTCAAATACATAAATTTAATATTTATAGTAAAATTTTTATACGGTCAATCTCCGATAGATCGGATAAACAACTATCTCTATCTATTTTAGAATAAAGAATGTATTATTCTGTTATTATTTATAAATATTTTCAATAATTTTATTATTTAAAATAATATCTTAAAATATCATGACAATAAGTTTAGGTCAATTTGTTGAAGATTAAAAAAATTTTATGATAATTTTGTTTCTAAAAGTGAAGTAATTATTAATAACTTTTTGCATTTTAAAACGTTTTAAAGATATTAACTAAATCATGGAAGTTAAAGGTTATCATTACTGTACTTATTGTTTTTCATTTATAAATAATTGGGGTTTTTGATGATAATTTTAGTTTTAATTTCTTTTCGATAATTTATTGTTTTTTTTTAAAGAAAAATTTATTAATTAAAATACTATTTTAGTTCATCTCTATATTTTCAAATGTCTAATTTTAGTTCATCTACTTTTAATAAATCTTAAATTTACTCTTTAATATTAGTTTATAGATGATTATTTTTTAAAAACCTTTTACTATTTATTAATAATCTTACTATGAATTTTAGAAACATATTTTATTTTATTATATCGTATAAAAATTATCATTATTATTGAACCAATTTCGACAAAGATTAACTTCAAGGGATTAAATTTAAAATTTATTGAAAGTATATGGAGTAAAATTGAACAAACTCTAAAGTATAGGAAATGACATTTTTAAAAAATTTATNAAATTTTTTTTTTTTTTTTTTTTTTTTTTTCAGTTTCATGTTGTGAGAAAGTCCAAAATTTCAGAATAAATCTGTCTTCTATACCGTATGCTTTTTCTTGCTTATCTTTCATTACATGAGTTTTCTCATATTAATCTTGTTGTAAAAGATTCATTTTTTAATTAAGTATTTATTCAATCTCAAACATGAAAAAATAAATATGGGTGTAGCATTATTCCTACCTAAAACTTTTCTTGTATCTTTCTTTCAACTCTTAATTTGCATTGCCAAACTCTTTAGACCAAATGTTCAAGCTGGTTATGACATAAGTAAATCCCACATAAGATTCGTCTACTAATATAATTTAAGTGAGAATACTCCATCTTCTTGAAGAGCAAACTCAATCATACCAACAAAAATCCCTTAAAAGGAAGAGGAAACTTCTTAAATCGCCTAATCGCCAAATAAATAAAAATCCTAGATATATTTTACAAGATATAAAAAGTGAAGGTTTTTAGCTATATATTAAATATCAAAGATAATGTAGGAATTTTCAAGTATGTAAGATCATTCATTTAGACTGATAAAAAAGGTTTAAGCTTTAAGTTACGTTACATTTATTTTATCCTAGAAAAATAAAATTGTGTTACGACGTGTAATTTTAAAAAGATATTCTCACAACATTTTGGTCATGTGGAAAGTGTTGCCATAATTAAATTTGTCATAACTAAAGCTTTTAAACTTTTGGTCAACTAGTGATTTAATATAGTATCATAGCAAAAGGTCATATATTTTGAACTTCTATAAGGACATTTCCTCTCCAATTAATAGTGATTAATTTTACTTGGTGGCCTTCTACAAAATTTCAAGTCCAGAAATGAGAAGTGTTAATAAACTTTTGGGTCAGTCGATGATTTAACAATATGCTCTAATATTATATCGACATTGCATACATTTCTAAACTTATAATTTCTTACTTTTTGATACCATATGAAATTATTCTTGTTAGACTTTATACACTTAAATTGTTACGTTATAAAGTATTTAGTGCGTGTGTTGGATTGATTTTTTAAGTAGCAAAAGCATTTTAAACGCTTTGAAGGTACATGCACTTATTTTTTTATTATTACTTATTTTATTGTATTGAGTTCATTAGTAATAATTTAGCTTGTAGTAGAGCTTTGGAAGGAGGGATTAATTTGGTGAGAGAAAGGTTGGTGAGTTGGATGGAAGAATAATGCGTGTGGGTATTAGGAATGTGATAAAAATGGATTAATTGTGTAATTGACATGTAGTTGCATTAAATAAAGTCTATTATTTCCAAATTCAAAAATATGAAAAGAGACAAGATAATTGCCTTTGTTACTTTTAGGAATTAAATCGAAGTTTGCCCTATTTTAGGTTAGGTGTATTTAATACTTATTTTATTTTCATTAATAAATTAGAAAAAAAGAAAAAAAAAGTAAGAGTTATTTTCCTCATGCATATTTTTTACTTTATTTCTATTATTTTACCGACAAGAGCATAGCTTAATTGACATAAATTAAAGTAGTATTCTTGACTAAAATATCAAAGATTCAAATTTTTATTGTTCATTAAAAATTACATTATTTTAATTACATCTATGAGATGTGAAGATTTGAACATTTGACTTGAAGATTAGAAGATAATCACTTGAGTTATGTTTTCATATTAATGGTCGATTAAGTTTATTTGTGCATGATGATAATAAATATTAGGCTAAATTATAAAAAGTACCTTTTGAACTTTGTAATTTGTTTTAAAAGTACTTCTAAACTTTCAAATGTTTCATTAATACCTTTAAGAATTCAACCATTGTACTCAAGAAAAATGCAAATTATTGTAAGAAATGAGGAGGAAATAAGCTTAATTTTTAAAAACTAAAAACAAATAACAAAATAGTTACCAAAAGGGGCTTAAGTTTTTATTGAACTTTATTGCAGTTCAAGTTAGCCTATTTATTCTAGCCAATTAAGAATAATGTTCCTCAAATGATCAAAGATGATATTCCTTCTTTGGCCTTTATGTATTTGGTAATTCATCATTTCTTTGAGTTTTGAAAGGTAGTTTTAGATTTGGGACTTTGGGAGATTAATTTTATACTTTGACTTGAATATTTGAGTCTTGTTTCCTTGTAAGACAATTAATTTAAGAGTTGGACAAATGAAAAAAAAAAAAAAAGAAAAGAAAAGAATATTTATATGAAAAAAAAATGAAGGTGTCTATATGAATTATTTTCAAATGGTTCTTTCCTAACTCAAATTAACTTTAAAGAAATTGATTATTTAGGTATTGAAATTTTCTATATATGTGTTTGGCATGGTCATGAGATAGTTCCCCCTATTTTTTAAAGTTCTAATATCTAAGAAGAGAGAAAGAAAAAGCAAAGCAATTAGAAAATTTTAGACCCAATTTAATAACCATTTAGTTTTTGTTTTTTCAAAAACCATACATATATTGGAAACGGTGTTTTTGATTTTCTGTTTCAAAAAACAAAAAACCAAAAACATATATTTGGTAATTATTTTTAGTTTTCTGTTGTTAAAAATTGAAAAACTGTTAAGAATATTTGATAATTGTGTTTTTTCTTTTTGTATTTAAAAATCCAAAATAAGTTTGGATGACTTTTTATTTTTATTTTTTTTAAAGAAAATAAAATCAAACTCTTTTGCAATATTTTCCTTTAGGATACAAATTTATAAAATAATATATTTATTTTTAACTTTTTTTTTTTAATTTCATGTCGATAATAAAAAAATGCATTGATTAATCACAAATAAATTGTGGGAAAATAACAAAAATAAATATATTGACAAAATACAAAAAAATAATTTCACTTTTATAAAAGAAAATTACAAGAGAGTAGGTAAAGAATGGAAACAATTAATTTAACCCAATAAATACACAATGTTTCTTTATGACAATTTTGTTCTCTCCACAAGGTGTGAATAATTGTATATAAAAGAGATTGGAATTTTGAAGAATAATTTTTTATGTTTTTATAATAGGTAACATCTCTTGGTATGATTGTTAAATAAAAATAATATCTTAGATGGTAGAAACTTGAATTATGAAAAAACAAACAACCCGTAAAGATATTGCTTTAATAATTTTTTTTGAAAGTTTAAGAAAATTAATAACACTTTTAATAATTTTTTTGAAAGTTTAAGAAAATTAATAACACTTCTAAAAGTTGAAAAATAATTTTAAAACATTGTACAAAGTCCAGTATTTTTAAAAGGTATTTTCTATAATTTAGTATAGATATTATAATAAATGAAGCTGAGAAGTGCACTCAAACAAAAAAATCACGGTGTAAAACGGAAACCGACCACTTTTAAAGATGATCAATAATTTAGCTTTGCAGTTTGCATGGACTCAATTAAGCTTTTCAAAATACTTTTCACCTTTAATCAACTTAATTAAAACGTGTGAGACTTAAATATTGAGTTAACCATTTAATTAAAAACAAGAGTTCTCTTTTTTTTTTTTGTTTTTATTTTTTTTTTTTAAGAAATTGATTTATTTACTAACAATTCTCTTTTCTTGTTTTTATATTTTAAGAAACGTTTTTAAAAATAAAAAAGAAAGTTAATTTTGTTTCTATTTCATATAATACCGTTTGGCGTTTGGAATATGATTCAAAATTCAAGCTTACTTTATTCATAGGGTGAACATGATGAACCAAATAATCGAGCCAACTAACCAAAACTGACGGGATTAAAGGCGATTGGTCAGAGAAGAGGTCTGGAAATTTTCAAATCGGCATTTAAAAATAAAAATCAAAGAACAAAATCGACCTAAACAGATTGATCAAAAGCCTAAACTTGACATTTTCATTCATCTTCAGTTTTATTTATTTTTTAATATTTTTCAAAGGAAGAGTACATTTTTAATTTTCATTGAGGTATACACTTACTTTCATGTGTCAAACTATAACTTAAAAGCAAGAAAATTGGTACTTATATAAGCATGAGGTTTTTTTCAGGGATGACCTAAAATTTAAGTAGTTAATATCGAGTACTCCAGTTTTTGAAAATAATGAAGGATGAACTTTAGCTACTGTTAACACATATTAATAATATGTTAATTATTCATATTGCCATTCTCGCACTATTAGTAAGCGTTAAGAGAGAGTAGTGTGAGCATGAGCACAAAGAAGAGTGCGAGTATGAGTGAGAGAGTGAGAAAGAGTGCGAGGGCGAAGACGTAAGAATGAGAAGGAGCTCGAATACCTAGGAGTAAGTGAGGGAGGAAGAGCTTGCATGTGAGAGCATATTTGTATTGAATTTAGGTGAACGCAAGCATGATTGCATGCGAAGGAAAGGAAGGGATGAGGAGCTTGAGGTGGAGAGGAAGAGACTAGCATGTGACAAGACTATTTTACGCATGATCTTAATTAATTTCATATTCACTAAAATGGTGATGGTCAATATATATGCATAATCAATATGCTCTTAATGCTTTCTAACAATGACATATACGATGGTCATACTTCATTATTTTAGAGCAAACGGCATTACAATCGTGAAAAAGTAAGGTCAATTGTATAAAAAATATGATAATATATTTTGTCGATTAGACAAAAACCTACAATAGTTTACCCCATGGTCTAAGATATATTTACATACTTATTAACAATATGGATTTACTTTTTATACTTTAATCGTCCTACCAATAATGTTGACGTAGTTGAGTTTTTTGACTTTAGCGCCTTCCGCTTCCATTTTGGGCCTTCGGCATTTCCCTTCCCTTCAGAGTTCAGCGCCTCAGCGGTTCCGAATCCAACACACAGGCACAGTGACGCATTTTCCTTCCCTTCAGAGTTTAGCGCCTCAGCTGTTCCTAATCCAACGCACAGGCACAGTGACGCATTTTCCTTCCCTTCAGGCTCAGCAGTTTCAACGCGAGGTTTCGACACATGGTTCCGACGCATAGTGAGTCAGTGACGCTGAAACTTCCCTTCCCCATGGCGCATAGTTCTGACGACGAATCCATCTCTCTCCATCTCTCCTCGCAGCGCTCCTAAAGGTAATCAATACTCACCATTCTGTTTACCTGTCGTTCAATACTCCCCGCGGCGCGCCTTCCTTCACCATTTCCTCTGTTTACAAGACTTGATTTTGTTTCCTTGAAATTACTCTGTTTATTTGTTTGATTGTTTCCTTGATTTTGTTTCCTAAAGGTATTTAGTTTATGCTCGGCGCGCCTAATTATGTATGCTTAATGCTTAGTTCTATTGCTCTCTTCATTTGTTACAAGAGAAGGGGAAGTCCTTGAAATTGCTCTGTTTATTTGCTAAGCAATGAATTTTGAATATCAATTTATGATTTGAAGTTTGAAGTTTGAACTATCAATTTTACTTTGTTCTTAGTTAATAAATTAATAGTTATCTTTTTCATATTGTAGACGGCACACAGAAGCCGGTAGCAGTAGCACCATGTCAAAGAGCATAAGCTTGAGCTTGACCAATGACATTGACAATAGTAATAGCAATAGCAACAACAACAAGAGCAACAATTGTTCTAGTGTGAACGAAAATGATAATGTTGTTGAGATGTCTCCATCGACACTTGAAGCACAAGTTCGAAAAAAGAGGAAAAACACGTCTATAGTATGGGATCACTTTACTAAATGCTCTGAATATAGTAATGACGATCCACATGCTAAATGTAATTATTGTGGTATGGTATATGCATGTCATCCAAGAAGGACTGGAAATTCAACTATGAGAATGCATCTTGAATATTATTGTAAAAAAAAATCCTTATGAGATGAAAAATTCTAAGTTGGATTTAACTCAATCTAAGTTAATATTTAATAATAAAGAGGGTGGGAGTGGTAATACAACATCAGTTCAGTATAAGAAGTTTACTATTAAGAATGCTCGAAGACTAATTGCTGAGATGATCATAATTGATGAGTTGTTATTTAAATTTGTGGAGAATGAGGGATTTAAGAGGTTTGTAGAAGAGACTTTGACGTTAGTAGAACCAAATTTTGTTATTCCTTCTCGAACTACCATTGCTAGGGATATTTTGGGAATATATGGTACCCTAAAAGAACAGTTGAAAGATATTTTTGTGATATAGAGTGTTGCTTACAACTGATACTTGGACATCAATTCAAAATGTGAATTACATGGTTTTGACTGCACACTTTATTGATAGATATTGGAAGCTACATAAGAGAATTATTAATTTCTCTCAGATTGAAAATCATAGAGGGGAGACAATAGGAAAAGAGGTTGAGAAATGTTTGAAACAATGGGGTATTGAAAGGGTTTTGACACTAACTGTTGATAATGCTTCATCAAATGATACTGCCATTGCTTACCTAAAGAAGCGTTTTAAACATGAGTTGGTGTTGAATGGTGATTTCTTGCATTTTAGATGTTGTGCACATATATTGAATTTAATTGTTTGTGATGGACTAAAAGATGTGAATGATTCATTGAATCGAATTCGAAATGCTGTGAAGTTTGTTAGATCTTCTCCTACTAGACTTGCTAAATTTAAGAAGTGCATCGAAGAAGAGAATATATCTAGTAAGAGTATGTTGTGTCTTGATGTTCAAACTAGATGAAATTCTACATACTTGATGTTTGATGCAGCAGAAAAGTTTGAAAAGGCATTTGAGAGGTTGGGAGACTACGACACAGTGTACATGAATGAGGAGATTAAACCAACCACACAAGATTGAAAAATTGCTAGAATATTTACCAAATTTTTGTCTGTATTCTATGAAGTAACTATTAGGCTTTCAGGGTCTCTTTATGTTACTTCCAATACGGTCTTCCATGAGATTAGTACTATTCATAATTGCATAAGAAAATATTCAAGTGTAACTGGTCCGGAAAATTTGTTATTGCATGAAATGGCAACGAAAATGCAAGAGAAATATGATAAGTATTGGGAGAAAAGTGAGAAAACAAATTTATTCTTGTATGTTGCTTTTGTTTTGGACCCTTGTTACAAGATGAAATCTCTTATGTATTGTCTGAATCAGTTATTTGATATGGATGTGACAAAAGAAATAGGAAATAAGGTGGAGGATGTTTTGAGACGATTGTTTAATGAATATAGTTTGTCAGTTATCAATGATGGTTCAACTTTAAGTTCATCAGCTCAGAAGTCCAAGAGATATGCAAGTATTAGTCAGTCTTCAAGTTATACTACTAGTACAAGTATAAGTACTAGTACTACTACAGCTACTGCTTCAGAGGTTTTTCGTTTGGATTTTGAAAATATGGAGGACGAGGATGCCAACAGTGTGGATACAGAAGTTGATATTTACTTATTGGAGCCTTGTATTAAACGTGAGGAGAATTTTGATATCTTAGATTGGTGGAAAGGAAATTCTTCTAGATATAAGGTTCTTAGCAAGGTTGCACGAGATCTTTTAGCAATTTCAGTATCCACAGTTGCTTTTGAGTTTGCATTCAGTACCAGTGGGAGAGTAATTGATCCTTTTCGTTCTATGTTAGCTCCAACCACAGTTGAGGCACTTGTGTGCGTACAAAATTGGTTACGTTCGAAAGCCATTAGCATTGATCTTCAAAGCTACTTGGAGGATATTGTAAATGTTGAAGAAGGTAGTTTCTTTCAAACATTTTTTTAAGTATCCGAAATTCAAATATGTTATTTATATAATTATTATGTTAATACTTCCACTTTTTTTTTTTCTTTTAAACTTTAAAGCATATTCAAAGGCAAAAAACATGGAGAAGAACGAGAAGGAGAAGGCGGCTTGAACTTGAAGTTTGTAGAACTTTTTAAAGTGGTGGTTTGGATTGGACTTTGAACTTTTCTATTATTTACTTATTGTAATATTGTTTGTAGAACAATAACTTTTATGTTTGTAGTACTTTTATTTTTGGATGGACTTTGAACTTTTATGTTATTGTAAATTTGTAATATTGTTTGACATTTGTACTTTGTAGAACAAGAACTTTTATGTTCGTAGTACTTTTATCATTTTATGTACGGATTGGATTTTGAACTATTAGACTTTAGTTGCTTGAAAAATGCATTGTTTTTATTTAGTTGCTTGGATTTGATTCATATTGGATGAATAGCTTTTTCTAAATAATCTTCTATGAATATATAATTACCAATTAGTTATATATCGAGAATTTCGAAGTGTAGGAAATACGGAGGAAAAAAGAAGGCGAAATGCCAAACTGAACCACAACCGGACATACGGTTCGGTTTCATATAATTTCTAAATCGATTTATGCAGTTTGGTCCTTACTGGACATGCGGTTTGATTTGGTTTCATATAATTTCTAAACCGATTTAAGCGGTTCGGTTCGGTTTTAGCCCAAAACCGAACCAAACCGAACCGCGAACACCCCTAATAAAATCCCACAAAATTCTAAAAGTAAAATCTTCTCTAAAAACTCAGCAAAACAATGAATAGCAAAATGCAAAAAGGATCTACAAAGAAATGACATCTTCAATCATGATGAATTTTCTTGTCTAATCACAATAAACAGAGTAATTTGAATCACAAAAATGATTAACTAAGTCTTCACCACTACAAATTTGGTAATGCACGTGGTTTTTTCTCTTCTACTAGTTGTCCTCAAAATCATGATACAAATCTCAATGTGTCTCTAGTTCTCAAATGTCCCCCTTCTTGTGTGTTAAACTCAAATGACATATTAATACACAATCAACTATCACCGTACAATCTTGTTAAAATATTTAAGTCCTAAGGTCTTTTGGGGGTTCTAGTATTCTCTTTTTTCTTGCTATAGTCTATATATACCTTAAGTGAAGAGTTTTTCTTTTAGAGAAACAAAAGTCAAATAGTTAACATGAGCAATAGAATCACTAACAAGAAGTGAATCGAGGAATAGGAGTGTAACGAGAAAAGGGATTAAGAAAGTATTGAAAACAAGAGGGGAGAAGAAAGAGGGAAAATAGAGAACCATTAGGTCATAAGATTGAAATAGGGAAGAGAGAGGAAATGGAAGAGGGATATAATGGGGTATAGATAAAACAGCAAGGGCATTTTCTAACTTTTTTTTTTTTAGGTAAGGATACTAATATTGAAAGTTCAAAGGTATTTTTGCAAGGAGATATTCACAATTATTGTTCATATACTAATAGTAAAGGTGTTTTTTATATATATATATATATAAAAATTAAGTGTATTCTTTAAACTTTTGAAAGTTTAGGGATATTTTTAAAACAAAGCATTAATGATTTCCATCTAAAAATTAATAGTATGGATATTTTTGAACTCTTTCTAAAAGTTTAAGATTAATTTTAAATTTTTGAAAGTTTAGAAATTTTTTTGACATAAAATACAAAGTTCAATAGTATTTTTAATAATGTAGCCTATTAAAAGAAACTCTAACACTTAATTTTTTTTTTTTTCCTTATGCGAATTTGATCTGGCAGCTATAATTTTTAAAACATGTAAAAAATGAATTGGAATAACCTAGCTCTAGAAATGGTTATAAATGTTTTGGCTTAAATTTAACCTAACACAGTGGTGTCTGACCGGTGGACTGAATGAAACATGCTAATTTTAATTAACTACTTGGCAAACAAGCTTTAGAAAATTGAACTTTGATATAAGTTAATTTTTTTTCTTATTTGTCCAAGTAATTAAATAAAATTGATGTATCAGCCGAACCTATAAACAAATAACAATCTACTCATTATTCTTTTTGGTTAAAGTTAACTCATTTTGTATACCTTGGAGACTAACGTGTCTATTTAATTGGGGTAATAATAAGTCATAATTTTTTATTTATTTTATTAATATTATTTTTTACAATATGTGGTGTGAGAAAAGCAAACCCCTAACGCTTGTAATATATAGTATAAATTTTATACTAATTAATCTATATTAATATAGTTATTTATTAATTAATTAATTATCAACTCAAATTTAATGAAAATAATAATAATTAATTGGTGTGTGTTTGATGACCTATTTGATGGTTTATCTAAATGTAAAGTTGGAGTAAATCATGGTAAACAAATCATCTGTTTAGAACATCACATATAGGGTAGAGAATTTTAGACCTAATTTTATAAGTACAATTTTTTTATTAAAAAATAAAATAAAATATTAGATTTAAATTGAAACTCAACACATGGAAAAAAATAAAATTATTTCAACTTAAGCACGGTTAAATAATTATATTATTATATCGGAGGTTGGAAATCTCCACTCTCACCTGTATTTTATTATATATGTAGAAAGATATTATTATTTTTTGGACAGTTGCAAATATAGCAATCGAGACTAAAATATTTGCAATATAATACAATACAAAAGAATTTACATATATAGCAAAATTTAGTTTCTACCTTCAAAGTCTAACCGTGATAGACCATATCACTAATAGGAGTATATTAGTGATAGACCATATTGCTAGTAGAATCTATGACCATATCATTGCTAGGAGTCTATCAGCAATAGAGTTCATCGCTGATAGATTTTGCTATACTTACAATTTTTTTAAAACATTGCTATATACTTAATTATTATCCCTAAAGATGCTACCCAACACAATTATTCTAGTTTTTTTATAAAAAAAAAAAAAAGAAAAATTCTCACATGGCCACATGTGTTATTTTTTATTTGTAATTAACTCAATTCATGGGCTAATTACGACTTTCACTCACCAACCAAATGTGTCATGTGGGCATTATTTCAATATTTACTATTTAGGTAATTTATGCTTGAAGTCATTGAAATGAGGGTAAGAAAAAAAAGATGTGATTAAAAGAGTAGTAAGTGTTAATTTTGTTGATTAATATTTTGATATGATTTAGTCATTGTGGAAGAGTTAAAATGTTGCAAAATTTAATTAATAGTTAGATAAAATATAGTCAATTTTTTGTCCCAAGAAAAAGGTACAATTAAATTAAATCATACCATAGGGATGAGTCTGACACAATATTTAGAACCCAATGGGTAAAATTAATCATTTATCGATGTGAAATGAAAATACAAGTGGTTTCAAAAAATCTTGAATTTCCTTTTTTTTATTTTTCATTTCTTATTTGTTCAAATCAAGTCAAGTTAATGCTAACTTCTAATTTAACTCGTTTTATTTACTTTTAGAATGGCTTAACATTCGAATATGTTGTTGGATTGTGATGACTTTTGAGGCCATAGAATCATTCGAAAAGGATTTGAAATAGTTTTATATATTTAGAATTAAGAAAATGTCTAAACAATTAGTTCAGGGTTGTTGGAGAATTGTGTTGGCTCTTTATACATTCAAAACAATTGTGGAAAGTTTTGCTGATATCACAAAAATAGTCTTAACATCTGGCTATGTCATTAGGAATTTTTGCCTAATATTTTCTTTCCTTATCTGGTTATTTCTTGTTGACATATTATGCCCGATACTTTTCCTTATTGAAGCGATGACCTTTATTTCCAATTTCGTCATTATTTTCCTTAATTGGCATTGGCATCGTATTATAAAAGGTGATTAATGTTGCTTTTAGGGTTGCCGCATTCTATATTTTTGAAAAGGGAGATTATGTTCTTAGTGGCTGTATTAATCAACTGTGTGAATTGTTAGTTGCCTTTGTATTTCCACTATGCAATCTAGCTACTCTATGAGAGCACGACTTTGAAGATACTTGCTATCTTAGGGGGATCCTAAGACATTTGTCCAGAGAAAGGTTTCTCAGTATTAGGGGGAGCCTAAGACGTCTTTCATTGAGAAGGGAGTTCTCATTACTTAGGGGAACCTAAGTAATCTTGAGAGAGAGTCTCACATCTAGGGAGAGTGTAGGTGGCTATCATTGTTAAGCTCAACAAGAGTCACTGTAGAAGTTCTTATTTCACATATAAGTACTTTGTCATAATCACTTAACATCTTAATATTAGTGGATTATCTTTCCTAGGCACACTGCCCCCAAAACGTAGGAGGTTTATCACCGAACTAGGTTACCAACTTTTGTGTGCAATTATCATTTACTCTTTGTCAGTTTCATTGGATGTTAAAGTGTTTGTCTGTGCTTTCTATTTAACATCTGTATTTGAGTAACGAGTCATCTCTCTGCTTTTTTAGGGTTGGTTGTTTTCAAATATAGCAAAATGAGTCAAACTATTTATAAATATAGAAAAATTTTACTGTCTATTAGCGATAAACCGCAACAAACTTCTATCACTCAAGTGATAAACCTTTTCTATATTTGTAAATAGTTTGAATTTTTTTTCTATTTATAATAATTTGTCATTATATTAAATTGTTTTCTTTTATATATATTTTAAAACAATTGTCTGACAACTTTTAAATTTCAAATATTTTTACCAACACAAATAAAATTATTTTAAAATATTGTACTATGCAAAATTTATTATGATGATATAGTTGATCATTGATTATATTTATAATAACTACATGAATATAGCATTTCTAAGCAATGAAGTTAATTAGAAAAACAATAAATTGTTGGATCCAAAATGATCTCAAAATAATTAAACCTAACTCATAATTATGTATACGTTAGATCAATTCTAAAACCCTAGCATGCAAGGAATGTATTTTAAAAATGGTTGATGTTATATTGGAAATATTTGATCTGACAAAATAGCCAAAGTCAAGAAAATATCAAATTAAAAAATAATCTAATAATCGTTAACTTGTTTAGAAATAGGAAAATTAGAACCTACATCGATTCCTTTTCTAAATATATTATTATAGTTCCATGGGAGGTAGCTATGAAGTTTTAACTATTGTAACAGCTATCACATCTTTAAATTTTCATAACTATGTCCTTGGAAGAATAAATAAATTAGGTATTCTTGAATTAATTGGATTATAATCAAATTTCTAAGTTGAAACTTAGAAGGAAATGACATTACTATAAATATTTGGTTATAATTAAACTCTAAATCACCCTTAAACCATGAAGTTATTATACAATTATTATACTGACCCTAGCTTGTAAAATTTATTGCAATTAAATTAGCCACTAAAAGAGTTATACAACAATATAATTTAATTGCAACAAACTAGAGTTTAATAGGATGATTTACTTCTCAATTACAAATTCATATACAAATACATGATAGCAATCGTTCTCTTCTCACAGTGACTCAAAATTAAAATTAAAAAAAAAAAAAGAAAAAAGAAAAAGGAAAAAAGGCTTGTATTATAAATATACTATCTCATTCAAATGGGAGATGGTACATATAAATGAAAGAAAGTGGAATTATGGGGGGGATAAAAAAGTTTGATAGAATGAATTAAATATGTCAAATGTATTTGAGAATATAAAATAAAAAATTGTAAAGAAGAGTTAAGAAGAGAGCAAATAGAGCTTGATGGGCTAATGAAATAGTCCTAACTTCATTGGGGGGCTTAGGGGCATTTGATGATGAAGAAGATGTTGGAGAAAAGAGAAAAGCCATTGAGATGTCATTATTGTTGTTGTTGCTACCACTTTCTTCCTCTTTGTTATCATCTCTATAAATTGGCCTACCAATCACATGCTTGTACTGCCCACCACTCCAACCCTGAGTTTTAATTATTTAGAGAGAGAAAATGCAAAGATAGGGGTTACTACAAATTAAACACAATTTTTTTTTTAATTTGTTGTTTCATTAATTAAATATTTCAACTCCTTTCTCAATTCACTTTCATTTATGTCATAATTACACCAACTTTAATTGGAGTGGATCCACATCCAACAAATTATGGCCTTTTTTGTAATATTATCTATAAAGTTAAGTGTTTACATTTATGAAAAGTCTTCATTTTGTCACCACATTTGTTCATTAATTACGAATTGATTTTCTCCATCAATACTAGTATACTTCAACCATTAAAACACATCCATCTTTCTTTCGTGGATTGTAGATGATTTAAATCGCATGTGATGTAATATTTTTAAATATATATATATATATATTTTTTTTTCATTGTGAAAAATGATGACTCAACCATAAACGTTTTAATCATTATGTTTGAGCCATATGATTGTTGTTGAAAGAATTAGCTTTTTCTTAATATAGATGTGATGACGAGAATTATATTTGAACCTCTGGCTTAAAAAAAATAGCTACTCTTTATTTTTAGCCTATAAATTATGATTGTATTGATAGAAAACTAATAGAGATGTCCACTCTCAACATGATTATAACGGAAAAAATAAGGATTTTATTTTAAGCTAAACAAAGATGGAGACTAGGACATACCACCTCATTGGCCCATTTTCTTATACCAGTATTATATTATTATTATTTAATGACTTAGATAATTTGATTTATTTGAACTACATATATATTGACAATTAGATAAATTGATAGGTTAATTATTTTGTTTATACTAGCAAGGTAATAAGTTGAGATTCAAATTAACCATTTAAATGGAATTCTGTAGTGAAATATTAATACTTTTAAATATAGTAAAATGCCATTGATAATAGACAATGATGATATTACCGATAATCAGTGACATTTTGTTATATTCGTAAATATTTTGGCTCATTTTGCTATATTTAAAAACAACTCAAATTATTAACTAGTTAATTAAAGGAGAAAAAACCTCACATTAGAATCTAATTAATTTAATTGTTTTTTCAAAACCCAAAAAAAAAATATATATATTATCCCAAGAAATATTTTGACTCATTTTGTTAGATGAGGAAATAAAACGAGGGGAGTAGAGATGGAGGAAGTCATCCATTCTTATGTGTTTTATATCTTAATTAAATAGTTGTGTTTTTTTTTTTTTTTTTTCATCTTATTGAAGCCGTCATGATTCAAAACAAAATAATTATCAAATAAGACTAGACATACAACATACCTGAATACGATCTCCAACGGTGACAACAACAGCGGATTTGTCGGGTACAAAAGAAACCCAACCTCTCTTGGAGTAAACATGGAATAGAGGAGAAGATCCATGGCAGAAATGGAAGCAAAAGGCATGAGAGAAATCAGTTCCCCTTATAAGCATTCTGATCACATCATATTTGAAACAGTTTTCTAATTCATGATTCCAACTCTGTTTCTTCTGCTTGTACACACACCACACTGATCCATGTCCCAAAACCACTTCCTTTTTTGTAACTTTCCCACTATTTTTCACCATAATTTCTAACATTTTCTCTCCCACTTTCTCTGTTAGTTGTGTCAGCCATTCCATTTTCTTGCTGCATCCACAAATTTTTAATATGAGTTAGTTTGTATATCATTCATTTGCTCAAAACAGAAATACATTCTTTCACTTTCAATTTCATTGTCAATTATTCAAAGTTTTGAAATCTTCTTTAAAACTTTTCTAAACTGTTTGCCTCCTTTTCTAATTCCCCCTATAAATGGTTATATGACTTTTAAATATTTCGCAAATAATATTCTATTGCACTATCAAAAATTTTAAGGTTTCTCTTGGACAATCATTTATTTATTTATTTATTTATTTATTTTAAATTAAACATATTTTTTTTTCTCATTTCTTACCATGTTTCATATATATATATATATATATATATATATATATATATATATATTTTTTTTTTTAAAGTAAAATAGTTAAGTTCTTAACAAAATTTTAAAATCAAGTTTGTTAAAAGGTTATTTTAAAATATAGCAAAATGTCGTTCTATCACTAGTACTAATGTCTACTATTATGTATCTATCGCTGTCTATCACTTATAAACAATGATATTTTGCTATCTTTGTAAATATTTTTATCTGTTTTACTATTTAAAACAATTACCATTTTTTAGAACTACTTTTTCTAGTTTTCATAACTTGACTCTATTTTTTAAGACATGGATAAAAAGGTAGATAACAAAATAAGAAATTTAGAATTGAAAAATGATGTTTGTAGGTTTAATTTTCAAAAACCAAATGACTATCCAACAAGTTTTTTTTTTTTTTTTTTTTTTTTTTTTT
>QLSR01000171.1:4131117-4168070 GCA_031780015.1 Citrullus colocynthis | reverse complement strand
AAAAAAAAAAAAAAAAAAAAAAAAACCTATTTAAAAGGGGAGGGCCATGATTCTTGAAGTTGAGGAAATTGGATTGGACTCACAATTCCCAAATTTGATCCAAGATGATCCAAATTCATTAAAGTAACACTGAAATAGATTTGAAAGGAGACAAAAAGAGGGAAACATAAAGATTTAAATGGTTACCAATTGCTCAAATAAGCCAAAAATGTTGAATAATTTAAAATGAAAATAGGACCCATATTAATTGATGATGAGAGATAAGAAGAGTCTACCTTAGTTGACTCTGCATTCCATGCATTTCTCTGTCTCCCTTGGGTGGCTTGACCTTCACCAACCAATTTTTTTATTTATTTATTTTTTTCTCTCTATATGATTTTTAATAAAAATGGAAAAAATTAAAAAACGTGATACATATAACTACATTTGCCAATTATTTATTAGCAAAGTATTTTTATTCTAATTGATTCCTTCGTTTAGCAGCCAATGCTTATGATAATTGAGATTTTTTTTTTTTACTAATTTTATCAATTAAAAATTAGCTCCAACTTGACTAGTGGATCCAATAATTCCAAGAACTTATAGTCTTATATTATATAAAACGAATATGCTTTCTTTTCTGAAGGAGATGTATATCTTAATAAACCCATTTGCTATCTTTTGGGGATATTACAATGTGGTGTGTCTATATCACTCACATATATGATTACTAATTGGTAAGTATTTTAACAAACTAAAAATAATTTTCTAAATTTTTCTAAATAAAAATAAATTTAAACATTTTTGTGTTGTGGATAAATACATCAAAGTATTTTCTTAAGAAACATATAATTAATTTTTTCTCCCCAAAAAATTTATAGTACAAATAAATTATATAAAATGAATATGCTTTCTTTCTCTTGCATAATTTTGTCAAATTAAATATATGTTTAGGAGGGATCATAGTTGAGGTTGTAATTTTAGAAAAAGAAATTTTGATACAATTGATTTTTTATACATTCATGTTGATGTTTGGTTTCAAACTCTTAAAAGTGATTTTGAATGTATATATATATATATTTAAATACAGGCGAAAATTTAGTATTTCAATAAATGAAGAAAGTGAAGAAAATTTTTTTAGGTGATTCCAGTCAATCACTCATCGAGAATTATCTCTTAATTAATTATTGAAAAATCTTTTTTTTTTTAACAAGATACTAGAGATTGAGGGGTCAATAGGCTTACTCAAATATCTCAGCTAAGTTGATACATCCTTAACACTCTCATCATACTCTTGTTTCAAAAGCGATACATTGATATCAATATATATTGAAAAGTCAATTTTTAAGTAACTTTGTTTTTCCTAAAATCAATTTCATCATCTTCAAACAACCTTATTTCAAAGGGAAAGTGATTTTGGCATAAACATACTTAAGAAAAAGTTCAAAGAATAGTTTTGAAATAATAGTTAATATTATTTTTACTTAGTCTAAATATTTAATTATTCAAATCAATTTCAATTGTATATGATAAATTTTATTTAAAAGGTTAAAACCAAACATTAAAATAACTATATATATATATATATAGAAATCACTCTAACAAATCGCACCTAACAAATCATCTCCACAAAAAGCAGTCTCTCTAAATTTGGCATGTTTATGAATGATTCTATAATAGCCAAAATTATCCTAGTCATTTAAATCACTCAAAAAAAAATATATTTTTAATCGTTCAAAATAAATTTTAATAGTATAAAAAAATGTATTTTAAGATTGAACAATGAAATTGATTTTAAGTGATTAAAAGTGTATTTCAGAATAATTTTAAATATCTCGAAATCACGATCAAACATGCAAAAATAAAATCAATCTGCGAAATGTGACATATGACATGTGATAAATTTATTTGCGATAAACCACGATACGCTATACTATCTGTGTCATGATAGATTGTGATATATTGCTATTATTTATAAATATTTTTAACAGTTTTGTCATTTAAAATAATTTTTTTAATTAATATGAAACCTTTAAAAAATATAATTTTTTAATTTAATTATATTTTGAGAGTATAGTGAATACATGCCAGTATATATGACAAAAAAAAAAAAAAAAAAATAAATATTTTATTTATAAGAAATAAAATTTATTAAAAAAAAAAAAAAAAAACTTAACACGAAAAAAAAAAAAAAAAAAATAAATATTTTATTTATAAGAAATAAAATTTATTAAAAAAAAAAAAAAAAAACTTAACACGAAAAAAAAAAAAAAAAAAATAAATATTTTATTTATAAGAAATAAAATTTATTAAAAAAAAAAAAAAAAAACTTAACACGAAAAAAAAAAAAAAAAAAATAAATATTTTATTTATAAGAAATAAAATTTATTAAAAAAAAAAAAAAAAAACTTAACACGAAAAAAAAAAAAAAAAAAAAAAAAAAAAAAAGTGAGCAGCAAACAGCATCTATCCAAAATGTATGGAATCAAATACACATCAAAGTCTCAACTAACAAAATCAAATTAGGGGAAAGTTTCAAAATATTGTAGATGAAAGAGAGAACTCAACTACCAAGGACTTTTAAACAGTAGGGTTCTGTTGCTTGCCCTAGTTCAATTTTTTAATATTTCTTTTTTAACCACACATTTATTCTACACATATACTAAAGACTTTTAATTCATTGCCTATGTTTGGACTTCAGAAGAATTGGTTCATGCATGTGTAAAAAATTGTATAAAATGACAACATTTCGAATTAGTAGTCTAGATACAAACTTTTGTTTAGTTATATGTTTACATTTTAATTGACTATAGATGATTGTTATGTATTCAAATTTACATTAATATATAATACTAATCTATTATTATGATTAATCAAACATAGACATGACATGCCATTTTTTTCTCTATCCCATCACACTAAATTGATCAAAAGCATTAAGTGAATAATCAAAAGAATTTAACACATATAAATTCAACATATTTGAAGTATAGATGTAGAGAAAAATGTTACTAAAATTTCTCTTATAATTTCATTAAACCATTAAGTCTAGCAACTTGCAATGGCTATATAATAAAATAAAATAAGTCATATGGCTCAAGTAATTAATCATATGGACACACATAGAACCTTCAAAATCCAAATAAAAGGTATTATAAATATTTTCTCACCCCCTCTTTTATTAATTAAATCGTTTTACATATGAACATTGAACCCTTCATTTCAGTTATTGTAACAATTTCTAATGAGTATTTTTGGAAATCTGTTTTACATTTAAAAAGAATGTATCGTTGGTTTTAGCTTTAACATTTTTCATAAAAATAATATAAGTATTCTTTCACATTTGACATAGTTCAAAAAAGTTTGAAAAGCTCACCAGAAGCAAGTCTTACTTAAGCAACCTTAAGACCCAAATATATATATATATATATATATAAGGAATTTGAAGGACCAAAAGTTTCCTATTTGCTTTTAATCTTTGCAAAGAATGATTTGACAAAACTTTCTACACAAATTCAAACTATTTGAAATATACATTTGGCTTCACATATCTTTGCACACACAACAAAAGTTGGAACATTATTTTATGTTAGTTTCACATTTGGTTCTCTTCTGATTAATTAGCCAACAAAACCCTAATGACTTTGAGGTCATTGTTTTGAAACCATGCCCATATTCCAGATGAGTTTTAAAAAAAATAGAAAATAAAATTAATAAATTATTAGTAAACAACGATGTTACAAAATACAACCTTTTCATTGGTTCTAAAACTAATTAATTTATAATTTTTTTTTAATGAAAGAGTTCTATAATCATTATGGGTTAGCCTAATAATAGCGGGAACATAAAAGAAAAAACTAAATGGCTAAGGAGTCATGGGTTCAATCCATGGTGGTCACCCATCACCCACCTAGAATTTAATATCTTACGGATTTTCTTAACACCCAAATGTTCTAAGGTTAGACAGATTGTCACGTGAAATTAGTTTAAATGCATGTAAATTGGCTCACTGGCTCAGATACTCACATATATAAAAACAAACTAAAGGTTTTATTAAAAATAAAATAAAACAATCTTTTTTAATCACCATCCATAATTTTATTCAAGTATCATAGTTTTAATTTTTGTAATATTTTATCATGAATTACTTCATATGTTATTATTTCTTTATTGTATGTAAAAAGCAAGAAAGATTGAATAAACAACAACAAATGTTTCATGGTAAATTTATAATAATTAGTTCTAGTATGTTTGAAATTTAATCTATTTCAATGTTTTTAAAAAACTAGATATTAAATATAAACTCCTGTCTATATGATTAAATATTCAAATCACCCTTCAAAAGTGGAGCCCCTTTGCCTAATTTGGATGAGTTAGGAAATTTCTTTCTCCAACAACTCCTGCACTTCCCTATTGCATTTTTTCTTTTCATGTTAGGTTTGTGGGTGACTGGTCTTTCCAACTTTAATAATAATAATAATAATAATAATAATATATAGTTAAGTAGAGAATATTGCTTTTCAATAATTTTCCACTTCCACTTGGTCACTTAGTGGTATAGCTACTTAGTTTAGAATTTTCAAATCATCTTTCATTTTGCATTAAATTAATATTAATCATTATGTAGTTCATCTACAAAATATAATCATTTTATCATAACGTAATAATAAAAAGAAAATTATATATATTATGATTTCTTTTCAATATTTTATCATTCAATTTATTCATAATTACCACTAAGCTTAAACATACTTAGATAATTAAGAAAAGTACAGCATGCATAATCAAATATATATTAAAATATAAAACTAATTTAAGTAGTGTTAATATATCACTAGACATATATGTACAAGTATATAAAATAATAAGAGTTGTGTTGTGACTTTGTGCCAATTACTTGGATTAATTTTGAGGTTATTAATGTCCCTAAATGACATAAATTCAAATGAATAGGTTAATTCAATAGGGGTAAAAAGAAGAGTATAGTAATATATATGGATATTTTACAATAAAAGAAAATGTGCAATTTATTTGGGCACAGCTACCCCCACATTCATCTGATCACTCACCTACCATCTCTCTTCACCAACTTTAGATCAAAATCAATCTCTTCTTATCCAACATTTCTCCTTTTGATCTTTTGGATTTTTGTCATCCCTCAATATTCTTTTCTCCATTTTAGTAGTTTATTGTCATCTTGGATTTTTCTTTTTCTTCATAAAAATAATTATAGTTGGATATGAAAAAAAAAATAGTCTCATAAAAAAATATATGTATGCATCTTAATTAAATTGACACATTTTTTTCACTCTTATCACACCCAAAATTCAAATAAATTAAGAAAGATATCATTACCACAAAAATAATTCCAATAAAGGTTGAGAGAATGCAAAGACAAACCAAAGCAAAAGCAAATGGGAGAGACTAGAGAAAGCAGCCTTCTAATTAAGAGCAATAGTAGAACTATCATAATTACAAAAGAGAAAAGATCTATCCAAAGAGGGGATCTTTTCCAAGCCTCGAAACCGACTTTGATAACATTGTTAGGTGCTTAGCTATTAAGGGGTAAGAGAGCCAAGCCACTTAAATACCACATTGGTCATCCCATTCTAACTGATGTGGGAAAAAAGTAATCCATATATATACTACTTTGGTTCTTTAACAGATGAACAACAACAGATGAATTAACATTGTTAAGTAATTATGGAATAAGAAGGATATATTGTAGCCACTGGAGACTTTCCAATTAATTGCATTGTTGAGGACAAGGTTTTGAAGCTTCACAATGTTTGAACCAATGGGATTTGAGCTGATAAATTTAAATTTGCTTGGGATCGTCTCTAAAAAATTATGGATGTATTTTGCTTTAATAACATCTTCCCACAAACAATTCCTCTCAAAAAAACTCATCTCCAAATACATTTACATAAAATATTTTCAGTAGACAGTTTAATTTTTATCAATATCAAGGTCACCTTTCTCTTTAGGTAAGGTAATAAGGTCCCATCGAACCAAATGGGACCCACACAATTTATCAGTACATTTCCAAAGAAAATCTCCTATATATTTTTCAATGGTCTTACAAATAGATATAGGAGCTTTGAAAGTGGAAAGAAGGTAGCAAGTAAATTACTAAGAACAACTTGAATTAAAGTTAATCTGTCTCCTTTAGATAATAGATATGATGAGAACTTCTGGGAAGAAAATTTTATTTCATTTTCTCAATAATAGGGTCCCAAAAGAATAAGGATTTAGGATTACCTCTTAGTGACATGCCTAAGTAGTTGAAAGGAAGACTTATAGGTTGATAGCCCCAATCAGCTCAACATTCTGAATCATTGACTGTTCAATGTTTTTATGCCAACAAAAAGTGGATTTTTGTAGATTAATGTTGGGCCCAGATGCCTCTTCAAAGGTTTTGATGATGAAGTGTATATTTTTAAAATTAGCACTATCAGCCATAGAGAAAAGCAAAATGTCATCAGCAAAAGTTAGATGAGAAACATGTATATCATTATTCTCAATGGTGAAACCTTTAATAAGCTCTTTTTGTTGATCGAGCTTCAATGATAAGTCTTGAGAGATAGTCCATAGAAATAATAAAGAGGAAGGGTGGCAAAGGATTTTCCTGGTGGATGCCCTTAGTAGCCTGGATATATCCTCTTAGTTTACCATTCAAAAGAATCGAGTAATTAATAGATATACAAGCCCAAATCCATATTCCAATCCAACGCTTATGGAAGCCTTTAAAGTGAAGAACATATATAAAAGTAAGTCCCAATTCACTTCGCCAAATGCTTTCTCAACGTCGAGCTTGAAGATAAAGCCTTTTTTCTTGCTACATCTCTACTTACCAACTATCTCATTAGCAATAAGTATAGGTTTATAATCTGAAACTTTTTTTAGATACAATTCTCTTTGGGATCAATGCAATATAGGTGGCATTAACCAATTTTAATTTGTTCACAACGCTATTCAAAAAAAAAAAAAAAAAAAAAAAAAAAAATCGTAGAACAACCCCTTGATGTTAGATTTAAACATGTTCCAATACTTTTTAAAGAATCTACCCAAAGACTAAACATAATTATGGATTCAATTTCCTGAAAAGGAGGAATGAGATCGGAAAACTAATGGCTTGCCAATTTAAGTTACCAATTAGCCAGTTACAACTGCTATTCTTGATGTAAATATCACTGAAAATAAAGGCCTTTACAATTGATTGATCCCTGAAATAACTACCTCCTTGTGTGTTATGTATTTAATTTGGAGATGAAATTAAAGTGTCTTCTAGCCACACATGTTTTATGAAAACAAAGTTGAATTCTCATCACCCTCATTAAGCCAATTATATTTACAGAATTGCCTCCTCATTAAGCCAATTGAATATCATATGACCAATAACGTAATTTCAAAGGTTATGTTTGACAATTTTTTTAAAACATTACATATTTTCTAAAATAAAAATTTAGTGATAAGTGTAAATAGATTATATTTTTATTAAAATAATGTCATTTTCGTAATTCTTTTTCACAACTCATAGCCTAAAAGAATACGAATCTGACTGAACTAAAATATTGTAAATTTTGAATGATTTTAAGGTTCATTATTGCTTAATGACTTTTGTTACTTTGTGCAAGAAGTTCTATTAGTTAAATTCAATAATCTATATGACCTAGGAATACCAACATTGAGCTTGACTAGTAGGTTTTATACACAATGCACATGAATTTTTAAGTACTTGGTAGGGTATACACTAAGGGAGAATAGAACTAACTTAATTTACTGGGTCAAAACCCAACGACAAGGAGGTGAGATGCTTCTTGGTCGAGTAAGTTTTTCTTCAAGTAAGTGAAACTAATTAGAATAAGGCCAAAGATTCACGTGATTCAAATAGGAATTTGTAGTCCAACTCAATGATTAACTACCTAGTTCAAGTAGATCATAGTCCGACTAAATGAGACTAGAAATCACACCAAACTCAAATTAATAAGTTATCTAAATAGTTCAAACCTTGAACGTGATGAGGTTAGTTCAAGAGAGCTTCAAACATGCTACACAATGTGAAAATACTAGTATTTTGTATCATTAACTAGGGTTGGAATGTTGACTTATCTTAAAAAGATCTTCCTTTAATTACTTGATACATTTGATGCGATTAATTAAAAAACTACATATACCTTTGAAAGCCATGTATATAATTGACATACGTGACCCTACTAACAACATACAAACTGAAACTAGCATCATATTTTTTTAAAGGCTAAGGTATATCTTTTATGTGCCAAGCTCAAGACTCAATTAGACTAACTTCTTATGAATAAGGAAAACAAATTTGATTGAAAAGAAGTAAGTACAAACCTTTAACTTCTTTAATATTACTATTGTTGATTGCTTTAACGTACACTTACTAAAATAAGTCAACAACCTTATTTATGTCCATCCAACTAATCCACAAGCTCCAAACTTTACAAAACCATACCCCTTTTTTTCTCCAAAAATTAAAAAAAGCATAAAAAGTAAATGAAAATTGAAAATGGAATCTTTCCCATTCTCACTAACCAAATAAAAGAAGAAGAAAATAATAATAATAATAAATAATAAGTCCACAGCTTCCCCCGTTGAGCGTGCACGCGCGAGAGAGCTAGTGAACCGTTAGAAGTCCCCATTGTTGGGTAACCCAGCGCAATACTCAACTCAATATCATATCACCTAAATAAAAACAAAAATTATTACAAAAATCTTTTTTTTTTTTTTTTTCATCCTTAAATTTGGAGCCGTGAGTTTCAAAAGATTATACATTTTTCTTGTTAAATTTTAGATTTGATTTTAATTTAATTTTAAGTTCCAAGATGTTACAGTAGTATTATATTTGGAATTTAAATTTTCTTTTCAATTCGTCACTAAATTTCAAAATTTATCATTTTAATTTTGATTTTTTATTAAATACTTACATTTAGCCATTATTTTAAATCAAATTATAAGTTTTGTCTTTAAATTCTTATATTTTTATTTATTTACTTCTAACGAGTACTTGAAAAACTTTTGAACTTTTAGTTTTGTGTCTCATAAGTCTCTTTTAAATGTACAAAAACTTCTAAATTACAAACTAAATTTGTAATTTAACCTTTGCATTATATACTTTCGATTTTTATTTACTTTTGTGTCTATACTTTCAAACATCTACTTTGATCTCTATATTTTCAATTTTTCTCCACTTTAATTCTTATATGTTCCATCTTTTGAAATTTAATACCTATATATACTTTTAGAACATATATGTTCTAGTCCCTATATGTTTTTAAGAGTGTCCATTTTAGTCGTTTGACTTTTTTTTTATCTTATCACATCATTATTGACACTATGCTTGATAAAATTTTTGAAATGTACTCAAAACTACATCTTCAAATTTCAAATATGTAAATAATTTATGTTGAGATTTTGCAAACATCAATCAAAATGTACACTTTTAAAATTACAAACACTTATGATAGGTTCGGATTCACTTTCTAAATTCTTAAACAAGTGTTTTTTAGTGTAAAAAAATATTTTAAACACTTAAAAGTCAATCCAACGAATAGAATTTAGAGATTTTGAAACTATTTAAACCGAAAATAAAAGAAAATATCAAAAGATTGGAGCGACGCCCGAACTCCATAGTAAATAAATAAATAAAAAAGGGGGGGGAAGGTGGGTAACCGCTGGCCATGTTTGAATAATTTTCAACCCAAATACCAAATCTATTTTATTTTGTATTTTTCTTTTTAAAAGTAATTAATCACCAAATTTGACATTTCTTTAATTCCTAAAAAATTGGCTGCCTCTTTCCCCCTTCCTTTCCCTTTCCTCTTCCTCTTTATAAATCTTCTTCCTTTTCGCTCCAAAAAATGACCACCCTCTCTTCTTCTTCTCCTCTTTCACCGGAGACTGAGAAACAGAGAGAAGTGTAACCAAATTTTACCTAACCAAAAAAATCCCATCTTTCTTTCCCTCTTCCCAAATATTCTTTATTATTTCCATTCATTTTCCCTCCAAATTCCACTAAGTATCTCCACTTCTACACAAATTTTCTCTGGGTTTTCATCTTCCTGAAAAAACAGGGGATATTTTTCTTAAAAAATGGAGCGGCGAACTAGCCGGAACTTCAGCCGGAGTATTAGCCGGAGTTTCAGCAGGGCAAGCTGGAGCATGGAAGATGTGTTCGCTAATGGGAACCCATCTCGTAGAAGCACTCGAGTCGATGAAGATGAAGAAGCTCTGCGTTGGGCCGCCATTGAAAAGCTTCCCACTTACGACCGTCTTAGAACCAGCATCTTACAGTCCGTTAATGAACCCGACCCTCGCCTCGCCGGAAACTTACCGGTTCATAAGGAAGTTGACGTTCGGAAACTCGGCGTTAATGACCGCCAGGATTTTATTGATCGGGTTTTCAAAGTTGCAGAAGAGGATAATGAGAAGTTCTTGAGGAAGCTGAGGAACAGAATTGACCGGTAACTTCCCTCCTCCCCACTTGTTTGTTTATTATTTTCCTCCTTCCTCCAACTTTTTTCAATTAATAATTAAGTTATATATACAAACATCATAATTTTATCTCTGACTTGTTGAAATAGAGTTGAAATCCGACTTCCCACCGTAGAAGTGAGATTCGAACATCTGACCATCGAAGCAAATTGTCACGTGGGGAACCGAGCTTTACCCACACTACCAAACGCGGCGAGGAACATGTTAGAATCCGCCATTGGTTTGCTCGGAATAAAATTGGCTAAGCAAACCAAACTCACCATTCTTAAAGATGCCTCTGGCATTGTCAAACCATCCAGGTAACAAAGATTCATTCATATTTTCTTAGCTATTAAAAATAAATTAGTTTTACTGAAAATGTAAAATTGACCCTTTTTTTTTGTGTGCGTGTATTATTTTAGAATGACCCTTTTGCTAGGTCCCCCATCCTCAGGCAAAACAACCCTCTTGTTGGCTTTGGCAGGAAAATTAGACCCAAGTTTAAAGGTAAACAAACCTACCACATCCTCCCTCCTCTTTTAAAACATTTTTCTAATTTAAAACATTAAGTAAATAATTTTTTTTTTTTTTTTTGGTTGGACAGGTGAAGGGAGAAGTGAGCTACAATGGGCACAACTTAAAAGAATTTGTTCCCCAAAAAACGTCGGCTTACATTAGCCAAAATGATGTTCACATTGGAATTATGACAGTCAAAGAAACCCTTGATTTCTCTGCTAGATGTCAAGGAGTTGGGACTCGTTATGGTATTTTTCTAAAATAAACCAACCCAATTTTTCTTCTTAAACAAAATAATTAATTTAATTTTAAATTTTGTTTTCTTTAAGAACTCTTGAGTGAGCTTGCCAGAAGAGAAAAGGATGCAGGGATCAAACCAGAGGCAGAAGTGGACCTTTTCATGAAGGTATTTTAATCCTTTCATAATTACCAACATGTGGTATATTTAAATACATAAGAAAAATGAAATTGATTTGAAAAAGAAATTGGATATTACAGGCAACCGCCATGGAGGGAATGGAGAGCAGCCTCATTACTGACTACACTCTCAAAGTAAGTTTACCGGGTCAAACACATATTAACAAATCCATCAATTTGACCAATTGACATGATTAAGTTAGAGATATATCATTCTTAAATTAGTATTCTTTTATTATTATTAATATTTGAATCACAATGGTATATGGTTGGTGGGTGAAGTTTCCCTTTATGACTTTTTTTAGCACAAATTCCTATCCCTTAACGACTCACTCAACTAAACCAAGCCTCCTTTTCTGATTTTCTTCCATCTTACCTACTCTTTCTTATCTAAAATATGAACTCTGTTTGAATTTATGTCATTTTCTGCGTTTCTTATTATTATATTAATAAATAAAAATTTAATGTTTTTGGAATTTGTTGAACAGATACTTGGGCTTGACATATGCAAAGACACTATTGTGGGAGATGAAATGATAAGGGGTATTTCTGGTGGACAAAGAAAGAGAGTCACAACAGGTTAATATATTTTCTTTTCATCCACATTTTCCACCAAATCTACTGTTTATAATCAATAAACTTTGAAAACAAAATCTAAATGTTGTTATATCTATAGTTTTTTTACATTGGGCTATATCTACAATTATTTTACACTTTATTACTACAGTTGCGAACTATATCAAATAAATACTATATATAAACCTTCCATGGGCTTTTGGCCCAAAGCGTGTTTTTTCTAGGAAAATATCAATTTATTTCTTAAGTTTTGGAGTTGTGGAAAATTCTTGGACTAATAGTGGTATGACATTTATAATTCTCCCGCTTCCATATCGGAATTTGACTCTGGTTAGAATTTTCTTTTAGAACCATCCATGCTTCAACTCTAACCGTCTATTTTGTAAAACCTATACACGTGTGAGAATTGATTGATGCATAAATGATTTTTAAAGATAATCATAGTAAAGAGTCCCGAGAAAATGAAAGTTGAGAATTTTAATTGATACAATTATACTTGGATATATACATTAACTAATTGAGTGTATAAATTAATAAAATGAACACAGGGGAGATGATTGTTGGGCCCACAAAAACATTATTCATGGATGAAATATCAACGGGTCTTGATAGTTCAACGACTTATCAAATAGTGAAATGCCTACAACAAATTGTACACTTAACCGAGGGTACAATCTTGATGTCCCTACTCCAGCCTGCTCCTGAGACGTTCGATCTTTTTGATGACATCATCCTCGTATCGGAGGGTCAGATCGTTTATCAGGGCCCACGTGACCACATCGTTGAATTCTTTGAATCTTGCGGCTTCAAATGCCCCGAGAGAAAAGGAATCGCTGATTTCTTACAAGAGGTAACACATCAACCATCCACATCGCTCCTCACACTATTCCCTTACTTTACTCGCGTCACACCTGATTATTTAATGCAGGTTACTTCAAGAAAGGACCAAGAGCAATATTGGGCTGATCGGAGGAAGCCGTACCGGTACGTTCCCGTATCGGAATTCGCCAGCCGATTCAAGCGCTTCCATGTCGGATTGAGGTTAGAAAACGAGCTCTCTATCCCATACGATAAGTCTCGTGGTCATAAAGCGGCTCTGGTTTTCTCTGAGAATGTCGTCCCCAAAATGAAGCTTCTCAAAGCTTGTTTCGATAAAGAATGGTTGCTGATGAAGCGAAACTCCTTTGTTTACATCTTCAAAACCGTTCAAATCATCATCGTCGCCATTATAGCATCCACAGTGTTTTTGAGAACAAGAATGCATACCAGAGATGAATCAGATGGTGCGGTCTTTATTGGGGCTCTGCTGTTTTCTTTAGTTAGTAATATGTTTAATGGCTTCTCTGAGCTTGCAATGACCATTTCAAGACTTCCTGTGTTTTACAAGCAAAGAGATCTTAAGTTCCACCCTCCATGGACTTACACTATCCCTACTGTCATTCTTGGAATTCCCACTTCAATTCTTGAATCTGTTGTTTGGTTGGTGGTCACATATTACACAATTGGATTTGCTCCTGAGGCTAGCAGGTTTGAAACTGTTGTGGAATTATGTAGTTGAAATTAGCTTTGGTATGTGTTCATATTTTGTTTATTGACTTGGATTCATTTGGATTTTTCAGGTTCTTCAAACAATTATTGTTGATATTTCTTGTGCAACAAATGGCAGCTGGAGTGTTTAGGCTCATTGCTGGAATTTGTAGGAGCATGATCATTGCTAACACTGGAGGATCATTGATTCTTCTCCTTATATTCTTGTTGGGTGGTTTTATCATTCCTCGAGGTAACTTAGTAATGACATAGTGACATAATTATAAGATGTTTTATAATTAGTTAATGTTGATTCATTCAATAAGATCCTCATAATATAGCATGTGATTAAAGAAGAATTTCTTATTTTGTTATATTGTAACAGGTGAAATTCCAAAGTGGTGGATATGGGGTTACTGGATATCACCCCTGACTTATGGTTTCAATGCTATTACTGTTAATGAAATGTTTGCCCCGAGGTGGATGAATAAGATGGTATGGATTTAGTTTCTTTTAAAACTTTCCCTTCTCAAAAAAAAAAAAAAAAAAAAAAGGTTGTTTATGAATGTCTTGGGTTGACCCTATTGCAGATTCCAAATACTAGCGTTAGCTTGGGTGTGAAGGTGCTAGAAAATTTTGACGTCTTTCCCAATAGGAATTGGTATTGGATTGGCATTGCAGCTATTCTTGGATTTGCAATTCTCTTCAATATCCTTTTCACCATCGCACTTACCTATCTTAATCGTAAGAATTCTCATTCTGCTCCACCTGTATGACATATCATTTGTGTTAGAACTCTTCTAATCAAACTTATTTTAACTTTAATGTATTAGCACTCACAAAGCATCAAGCAATAATGTCTGAAGAAACAGCATCGGAGATGGAGGCTAACCAAGAAGATTCACAAGAACCTAGACTAAGAAGACCTATGTCGAAAAAAGATTCATTCCCTCGATCATTATCAGCTTCAGATGGAAACAATACAAGTGAGTAACAGAATAGATTAAACCATTCTAACTATATATAAAGATGGTCAGTTATTGCTCACATGACCTTCGTTTGAATTTTTACCAGGAGAAATGAACGTGGAAAGAATGAGTAGCAAATCTAATACCAATGGATTAAAAAGAAATTCAAGTTCCTTAATTGAGGAGGCCAATGGTGTTGCAGCCAAGAAGGGAATGATCCTTCCTTTTAGTCCTCTTGCAATGTCCTTTGACACTGTAAATTACTACGTGGACATGCCTCCTGTAAGAAAGAAACTCTTGTCCTCACGTATTCTTTCATGATTTAGCATTGAATTTTGTCCATAGCTGATTGTTCTAATGATTACAGGAAATGAAAGAGCAAGGAGTCACAGAGGATAGGCTCCAACTTCTGTGTGGAGTTACAGGTGCTTTCCGTCCTGGAGTCCTCACTGCACTAATGGGTGTTAGTGGCGCTGGAAAGACAACTTTGATGGATGTTTTAGCAGGAAGAAAAACTGGAGGTTATATTGAAGGGGATGTCAAAATTTCTGGGTTCCCTAAAAAACAAGAAACTTTTGCTAGAATCTCTGGATATTGTGAGCAAAATGATATCCACTCTCCTCAAGTCACAATTCGAGAGTCCTTAATTTACTCAGCTTTCCTTAGGCTCCCAAAAGAAGTCAGCAAAGAGGAAAAGATGGTACAAACTGTAACATTACCTCGCCTTTTAAATAGGTCCTGAGGAATATATACTAAATTGGTTTGTTTTGGTTGTCTTTTCTAGGTCTTTGTGGATGAGGTGATGGACTTGGTGGAGTTAGACAGCCTTAAGGATGCTATAGTAGGGCTACCAGGAGTTACAGGGTTGTCAACAGAACAGAGAAAAAGATTGACAATTGCAGTGGAACTTGTTGCTAACCCCTCAATCATTTTCATGGATGAACCAACTTCCGGTCTTGATGCTAGGGCAGCTGCCATTGTCATGAGAGCTGTTAGAAACACTGTGGATACTGGAAGAACAGTGGTTTGCACTATTCACCAACCTAGCATTGATATATTTGAAGCCTTTGATGAGGTAAATATATTATTTCTCCTTGCTCTGTCTATCTCTTTCTGCATCCATTCGTGGTGACGTGTGTGATACTTACTTGATATCTTGTCTCTCAGTTACTATTAATGAAAAGAGGAGGCCAAGTGATCTACTTTGGACCCTTGGGTCGGAATTCTCAAAAAATCATCGAGTATTTTGAGGTACTTAATTTTCCTTTAATTCATCTCTCTTTTTAAAATAAAAATAGTTCTCTCAATTTAGATTAACTGGTTTGTAGTCAATTCCTGGAGTCCCCAAAATCAAAGAGAAGTATAATCCAGCTACTTGGATGTTGGAAGTAAGCTCCAAAGCAGCTGAAGTTCGTCTCGGCATGGACTTTGCTGAACATTACAAATCATCATCCTTGTATAAGTAAGTAAAATATGAATGACACCAAAAAAGTATTATGTTCCAAACTTTGTTTTATTCTAAATGAACTTTATTGAAATAGGCGAAACAAGGAACTAGTGACAAACTTAAGCACACCTCCACCGGGAGCCAAGGACCTCTATTTCGAGAGTCAATACTCACAATCGACATGGGGGCAGTTGAAATGTTGCCTTTGGAAACAATGGTGGACTTACTGGAGAAGTCCTGATTACAACCTTGTCAGATACTTTTTCACCTTGGCTGCTGCTCTCATGATTGGAACAGTTTTCTGGAAGGTTGGCACCAAAAGGTACATTCTTCTTTCCTCCCTAACAAATCCAAATAATTTATGAAAGCAAATACTTAAATTTGTTCAGCTGTTTGAGAACTATTTTCTAAATTGTTGTTCATGTGTTGTTCAGGGATAGTTCGACCGATCTCACCATGGTCATTGGGGCCATGTATGCTGCTGTATTATTTGTTGGAATCAATAATTGCCAAACTGTACAACCCATAGTGTCAGTGGAGAGAACTGTATTCTACAGAGAAAGAGCTGCAGGAATGTATTCTGCATTGCCTTACGCCCTTGCACAGGTGAGTTAGTTAGCTGATTTTTTGTATTTTTAATACTGAGTGTTGCTCTTCTGCCCCATGAATCTTTAGATATGATCGTGCCATTTTGATACAAAAGAACCCATAATTGAAATTGAATCATGTGAATAATGCAGGTGTTGGTAGAGATCCCATTCATTCTTGTTCAAACAACGTACTATACTCTTATTGTGTACTCCATGGTCAGCTTTCAATGGACAGCTCCAAAATTCTTCTGGTTTTACTTTATCAACTTCTTCTCCTTCCTCTACTTCACATACTATGGAATGATGACTGTGTCCATTACACCAAACCACCATGTAGCAGCTATATTTGCCGCAGCTTTCTATGCACTCTTCAACCTCTTCTCTGGGTTCTTCGTCCCAAGACCAGTAAGCCGCCTTTCGAGCTTGAATGTTATGAGAATTAACTTAAACCATAATATAAAACTAATGGAACTTTTTTTTTTTGAAACTTCAGAGAATTCCCAAATGGTGGGTGTGGTATTATTGGATCTGCCCTATAGCGTGGACCGTGTACGGGTTGATCATATCACAGTATGGAGATGTTGAGAAGAGAATATCAGTGCCTGGATCATCTGAACCAATTCCTATAAAATCTTACATTGAAAGCCACTTCGGTTATGATCCTAATTTCATAGGGCCAGTTGCAGGAGTTTTGGTGGGTTTTGCAGCCTTCTTTGCCTTCATGTTTGCGTATTGCATAAAGACATTGAACTTCCAATTGAGGTAGAAAAAAGCACCTAGTGAAAGACAAGCCCTCTTCATAATGCAATCTTCTATAGATATATATATAGCCAATTTTGTAAATATATATAGTAAAAGTGTAACGACGATCATTTTCGATCATTCTAAAAGTTTTGATATAGTTGTATGTTTAAATGTAAAGGGTATTGGATTGTCTTGAATTAAAGGAAACATATGCTTCAACTATGTTTCTCGAAGCCTGTGTGAGATGCCATTTTTTTAATATATAATAATATAAATTCAACTCATGCATAAAATGAAGTTGAGTTAATATCATTGAATAAACTTGTCAATGTGAGGTTTTGTTTGCAATCACAACATTACATTATTAATCTTTGATTCCAAATTTCATTATATTTTGCAACTCCATATGAATTCGAAGTGTTAAGATTGTGGAGTCGAAATGAGCTTGTAGAGCTAGTGAATTTGAGGGGATGCCTTGGGTCGACCCTCATATCGTTGAGGTCAAGGGGTGATCAAAACTCAAGGATTAATATAATCTCGAGGTTTTGAGAAGTTTCACCTCGATTCACAACTCTTCTAGAATAACAATCTCGATCATTATCCATCCTCATTTAATTGATGATTCATAATGATCCTCTTACACATTGTGGACTTTTGTTTGCAGATTATATCGAAATTTGTCATCCTCACAAATGATACCAACTATTGATACACATTCTAGACAATGAAGATCTTACTTTATCTGTACATGCTCAACAATGAATTTCTTATTCAAGAGCAACATGATCTTAAAAAAAATGAAAAATATGGGCATTTATGCGGTACTTTTACCACAACACTTCCGATGGCTAAGTCAATATTTAAATTGAAAAAAAAAAAAAAAAAAAAAGGTTAACTTGCTCCTTGAGTCATTATGATTTATATAGGCTAAGCATACCTAGGTATTCTTCCTTCTTCTCTAAGGATTTGGGCTCTAAAATATTTGATCGTTCCCCTAAGCCAAATTGGCCACCCTCAGCCTTATTCATGGCCAAGGTTGAGAGTGACTCTCATTTGAGGATTAGGTCGAGTATTTTAGTCTCAAATTTCGCCTTCGTCTCATTCAAGCCTAAATGATAATAAATTTGAAGTACTTTTCTCCCATATATCTAAGAGTAAAGAAATTGTCAGTTACATTGTGGCAACCTGAAAGCATAATTTCTCGTGTGACAAATTATAACCGGGTTTGGAGGATGTGTTTTAACTCTATGAAAATGGGTATAATTGAAACTTTTTAGAAAAGTTTGGGGTAGTTTTTACTAGTTGATGCTGACTACAACTATATGAATGGCGAGTGGTATACACAATTTATGGGTGATTGTGTGAATACGAAGAAGTTGAAGTCATGGTTAAGAGGATCCCAATTGCAATTCCCAGCATTATACAAATACAATGTATAAGATATTAAAAATTTATGGACCAAATAAAAAGTAGAATGAAAGAAGTTTAGAGGGTAAAAATGTAATTGGATGGTTCTCCAAATGAAAATGATTGCCCTTTGTTGATTATGAGGAAAAGGCAATAGTGGTTAGGTGTAAAAGGCAAAAAGGCAAAGCGTGTGGCGAACATCCGCGTACATTGGCACCCCATCGGCCCCACTTTTATTTCGACGGGCCTCTCCTTCCACCACCACTACCACCACCACCCAACCAACCAACCCAATAGCTCAAATTCAGCATACATCTCTAATAATATTAAAAAGTGGAAAACTTAGGAATAGAGTAGAGTTAGAAATCTTGGATTTATGAAATAGTTAATTGTATTTAAACAATAGTTAGATCATGTAATAGTTTTAATTGCTCATCTTAATTATTTATTTTAGTTATTTTAAACATAGTCAAGTTTAAAATAAAATATCTTTCATATTTTTCAATATAACTAAATTCATTTGTGTTTCTTCTTTCTTTTTTAATTTAAAATTGACTAAATTAAATATGAAAAACTATAAGAAAATAACAACAACAATAATAATAATAATATTTGTTAAGATGACTAATTAAAAAAATTATTGATTTTAATAATTTTAAAAAAAAAAATGGAAATGTTAACATTATTGTGATGTACAGGTATCTTGTGTAGAGCACACTAATAACGAATTGTAATTTTCAAGCCCAGTAGTCAATAGTGTGGTCAAATAGCACTTTATTTTAAGCAAATAAAGAAAGAGGGAGTTATTATTTAAAAAGCTAATCTAATAATAATTTTTAAAAATAAAAAAAAAACTTTGGATTTTTTCACACCTTTTTTATCTATATACTTTTAAATGTTCAATTTTAATATTTAAACTTTTAATATATTTTAAAATTATTTCCAACAATATAATTTCTGTTTATTCATTCTAAGAAAGAAAAGAAAAAAACAAATAGTTTCTATCAACACTCTGCTTATAAATTGTGAATATATATATTTAGTGGAATTGTTATTTAACTAATTTGGTTTAAATGAGATTAATATTAATATGAAAAAGAAAGAAAAAAACAAAAGGTAAAATGAATGAAATTGATTGTTGTGTGGTTTGTAGGGAATGATGACAAAGGTTTGGCATTTAGTAATTTGAAGCAAAGCTAAAAAGGTATGTGAGTGTGAGTGAAAAAAAAAAAAAAAAGAGGGAAATGTTTGGAGGGCGGAGAAGGCCAAGAATTTGGCTTTCATTACAATTCATACAAACCCACGGCCACAGCCACAGCCACAGCCACCGCATAGACTTCCACATTTCATGACACTTGGACGTTGTTTTCTAACACTCTTTTTTTGTTTCCCAATACTAATTAATTCAATCTCCATGATTTATTATTATAAATTACACATATTATTGGAGAATATTTCATCACTATCATGCATATTCTCCTCAATTTATAATTTATAACTTCATTCTACTTCCATTTTCATATTACATTTTTATAATAATAATCATAGGAATAACAACAACAATGACAACAACAACTTACACTTCTTTTATAACCATTTTGAAAAGAGACGTTAATTATGTGCCTCCTCCAATTGTACAAATATATTTTTACATATTTTTCAAAGTCTACCCCACCCCAAATTATAAGTTTAGTTTTAGAAGTTGTACTAAAAGTTTTTTTTTAAAAAAAAAATTATAAATACATATAGACATGAATTTATAAACACTTTTTGAAAATTCTAGAGTCAAATAAACATAAACTACAAACTTCTAAAAATATATAGACTTAACTTATAGAATTTGATTTTAATTTTTCTAAGAATCTTTTTTTAAATTCTTTTAATTGGTTAGTCGACTTTCTTATTAATTCAAAAGTCAGATTTTAAGCCACTTATCCTATAAATTTAAGGGTAATTATTATAAGGTTAAATAACATATTTACTTCATGAACTTTGAAATTTATGTCTATTTGGTCACTAAAATTTAAAAATTACTAGTTTAATATTTTAGCTTTCATATTCTATAAAGTGTACAGATTTACAAGACAAAATCAAAAGTTTCAGAATTTCAATAGACATAAAAATCACAATTATATTTAACAAATCAATTAATTTTTAAAAAAAAAAAAAAAATTGAAATTTTTCAAAGACTTGTTGCACAAAATTTGAGAGTTGAGAGACCCATTAGATTGAAATTTAGACTCTTTTAAAAATAAGGGGTCAAATAGACACAAACCTCAAAGTTTAAGTATCATAAATTGGTAATTTCATTTTAGTATTATCTGCAATGATTACTTCCTTGTAAATGTATTCTATCGATAGTAATCTAAAAGTAGGCCCCATTTGATTAGATTTGTTATTGTTTACTCCTCAATCAACGATGTAGTCTTATAGTATAGGAGAGGGTCATCAATCTAATAACATTTGATTATTACGTGGGACCTACACCCATTTTTTACTAACTTTTCATCACTTACTTTATTTTATTTTATTTATTTATGATTTTTTATTACAATTGTATTAATTGTGTAGTAAAGACGATCAAAAGAATCTCATTCTCTTTGTAATTGAGGTCCGTTACAATTGGTATATAAATGTGAATTCATGACAATTTTGATTACGAATGAGTAGACGTGACCACTATTCAATTAGTTTGGATAAGAAGAATCATTTCAAATTAATAATAAAGAGGGATTTTAAGATTTATTAAAAATAAAAATTGAAGAACTTAAATAAATAAAATATTGGAGGGGATTGAGTTGATGTTTGTGTGTGGCGTGGGTTGGAAGAAGAGACTTTTGGTGTTGTGGCATTGATAATGTCTACGTGCTCCTCGGACGCACCACACCCATAGCAATGCCTATACCCCACTCTCCACAACTACAACATACTTTCTTTTTGCCTCTTCAATGACAATCCTTCATTAACCAATCCAATCCCCCTATCTCTTATCAATAATAAAATTATGTCTTTCCATTTAATCATCAACCAAAGTCCAATGTTCTGTGGACATTTCTTCATCTTGTGTAGATATTTATTATTTAATTATTTCATAAGCTTTGATTCTTTCATATCTTTGATTTTGTAATATCAATTATGCGAATAAATGTGGACATTACAATTTGACATGTTCATGTTCATGTTCATGCTGAATAAATTGATTTGCAATATAAAAGAGGAAAGCGATGGAAGGCTAAATTAGGGTAATTTAAACAATATAGTTGACTAAGAAATATCTCTTCGAATCCCAATAAACTTAATACGTGCTTAAAGTAATTTATGAGGAAATTAATGTTATCTCGTTTATAACTCTAGATGGAAAGAGATTTTCTTTTTATGTTTTTTAAATTATTATTATTATTATTGACAATATGTGGGGTAGAGGAATCAAACTTTTGATTTCGAGATTAATAATACAAGCACTATCTCAGTTTAACTATGCTCAGACCAACTTTTCTTTTGTATAATGATAAAACTAATGTCATTTCAAACCTTGTTTACTAGATAAAGACAGTTTTAAGTAAATAAATATTTTATACTTTTAAATCGACCTCTTAAAAAAGGATTATAGTTTTTAAAAATAATTAGAAAAATATGGTGGTTTAAAAAGTATTTATATAAATATTATTGTGGAAAGAAGTTTTGTTCCTAAAGTTATGCTTAAAAAATATAGTTACATAGGATCATCTTGTAAAATAGTATTATACAAACTCATTATATATGATGCTTCCACTTGCATGTCTCCACGTGGACGATTTGAATCATATCGTTTGTAACAATTACAAAGTGAATCGTATCCGTAGTGTCACCATGAATTTGTTTTATTGAATTTAGTTATGCAAATTTAAAATTCAAAATAAAATAACAAATAATAATCAATAAATTATTTATTTATTTACGAACCACGAGCTTATGACATAAACCCAACAAATACAATATTATCTAACTATTCTAGTTTTTTTATTATAACTTTTTTATTTAATTTAAATTTTATTTTAAATATTGTCTAATTATTTTATCATTTGTAGAAATCAAGCAACAACAACCTTCGTGATATCTTAGAAGATTTAGAAGTCCTTACCTTATGTAGTAATGATGATAGTTACACGAAAGAAATACGATATACCTATTGTACCTCCACTTATTCCTAGGCGTTGAGAACGTGCTCGAGTAAAAGAAGTTGAACTTGATGAGGTTGACCATCATGTCGAAGTCTTGCCTCCTATGACACACAAGTAGAGCAAGACTGGTGATGCTAGTCCATTCACTCTGATGATGATGACTATGTCGAATTTTGGTTCAGGATATTATGATTCTCAGGTTGGTCCATCGTCTTCATGAAGGGATTGAGTCCAAATGCGATAGCATTTGATCACTTTTGTCTTTGAATTGGGAAGAGAAACGTCAAATTGATTTTTCATAATAACTAAGGTCAAATGTACTAAATAAAGGAGAATTGTTTTTCACGAATTTCAAATATTTTCTCTGACTTTCTTCACTATGCAAACCCAATGTACTCTATAATTTTAAATTAATATTTGAATCTCATTCAAATATTATTCTCTCATATTATACACTTTTTAATTATAAATCATATTTATAATTAATTATGTACTATAATGTATCATTATACATTATACATTATATTAATCTTTATTAATAAAATATTCATTTAATTTGAACAATTCAAATTATTTTAAAATTATAGAATCCTTGTTTTTCCTTAGTGGGCTAGCAGGGAAACTTTATAAACCTACAGATTAGAAGCTTCAATGATTCGAGATTGAATTAATAAGCTTTTTAATTAATTAAATCAACATTCATTAACTGTGGGTCACTCCATTAAAGAACCACAACTGCACTCTTAGCACTGTAGATATATTTTTATGCCCATGGATATAACCAATCATTAATAAGTAAATCCTTCACAAATATACTTGTAACTACAGTTGGGTCAAAATGATCGTTTTGCCCATGTAATTACTTATTTCTCCTTAAGTCTCACTGATCCTCTAATGAACAACCTATTTATGGTAGGATAAACAAATCCCTCTTGGCCAATGAGAGGAAGGGGTCCCTTGTTCAAGACTTAGAGTCAACACTTAAGGGAGTAATTTATCTACTTTCCCTCAAAACGGGAAGGAGCGAACTCCATTTTGTGCAGCTATGTTCCTAGCTTTTTACTTAGATAAATTCCCAGAAATGGTCGGCATATTGAGTTGGCAACACAAACCACTATGGCTCATACAAATCAAAGGATTGCCCTCATAGACCGGAGTTCATAATTCACTCAGGATTGAGATCGAGTTATTTATGGTCATCATTGTGAAATGTTATTCTCTTCAATTAACGATGTTATAAAGAGAGAGTAATCATCTTGTGGTCTGGTCTTGTATTAAAACTCTTTGTACATGATACCCCCACTCACATGTCTACACGTGAACCTTTTCCATATATGGTAGACCTTTTAAGCTGTTACACCTTATTTTATTAAATAAATAATTTGTCATTTACAAAAGTACAAACTACGAGACCCATGAGATAGGGCATTAACCCCAACGCTTCGTACATTCATAGAAATAGAGTGGTCGTGGAGCGCATATCGAATATTTACACTATGAAGCATTTGTAGATGAACTACAGTCACGAAAGGAACAAGAGGAACTAAAGCAACCTAGAGTTCAAAGTCGACGACGGCAATCAGCTTGTAATTGATGATGTCCACTTTGTGGGACACATTATTAAATTAACATTTTAAATAACATTGTATTTGTTTTCTAATTCTGAAGTAAAAAATAATAATAATAAAGAAACGTGTTAACTTACTATAAAATGCATAAAATAATAAATAATATGTTAACTATTAAATTATATGTTAACTAATTGAGGAAATGTTAAATTTAGTGTGTATGAAAAATGTTAAAATTAGGGTGCCAAAGGAAACCCAAATAAATGCAATTTCAAACAAAAACTATAACGGATGGTTCTAGGTGAACTTTTTGCTAAAAGGTCAACTAACTTAAAATATGAACAAATAAATCTATTAACTTAAAAAGGAATAACATCTACTAAAAATATGAATGGTCGCAAGTTCAACATGCCAACCTATTATATATATATATATATATATATATATATATATATATATAATTTTTTAAAATATCACTTCTTTAAAACTACCCTATTATTCCAAATCCTTTTAAAACTACGATATTTTATTAAATAATTTTTAAAAATTATCATTTTTATCCCATTTTTCTTCTTTTAAATAAGTTAAAATATTTATTGTTTTTATTATATTCATATTATTGCTTATTTTTATGTAAGGTAGATTTTATTATAATATAATAGAAATGATATGCTCGCCAAAATATGCCTAACTCAATTGACATAATGCTACTAGGATTTATTTGGTAGGCAATTTGAATTATATATATAAGTAAGAAAATGTCATTAATATAAATATAAACATATATAGTGGAAAAAAGACACTCAGAGTCTTTAAGTTTTTAGTTTGGTTGTAGTTAAGTTCCTCAATTTTTAATGACATTTTAGTTTAGACTCCCGAGTTTAGTAACACTTATGGTCCTTTCATTCAATTGTATATTAATTATGTAAGAGATGTTGACACGACAATATTATATTATTAAAAAGCATTTTTTTTTTGAATTTTTAAAATAAAAATATAAAATAATATTATTATTTTTTTTTTTTTTTGTAATCTCTTTCCCCGTCTTGTTATTCCTCTCCCCCTTACTCATCTTTCTTCTCTTGTATCTTTTATCTCCTTTTCCTTCTTCCCCATAATGGGAAGAAAATTAATTGAGAGGCCTCCCGATCATCAACATCAACATCATCATCTTCTTCTTTTTTGGATTTTGAAATGGAGAGGAAAGAGAAAGAGAAAGAAAAAATATAGTCTTGTGGCAGCTATGTGACCATTGATATAAGAAAGGAGAGAGAGAAGGGAAGGATAAATGAGAGAAAGGGGAAAAAACTTTATTTATTTTTAATTTTTTTTTTTTAAAAAAAAAAACTATTATTTTTAATAAAAACATCAACTATCAACTTTCTATTCATTGAAAACAAATCCGTCATAGAGGTTAAGGATTAAAAATAATTATTTTTGTTAATATAGATGATAACCATGTTAGATTATTTTAAAAAAAATGAAAAATACTTATTTATTTACTAATGTAAATAAAATTGTAATATTTGTGTCTTTGTTAATGAAACATTTTATGAGGATTTTCATAAAGTATGTTCATTAGGATTGACATAGACATGCTTAAACATGGGGGTATAATTAAGACGTTGAGATGGGTTGGGTGGTTTTGTTTTGGGGGAAATGTGGCTGCAGTTTCATGCCGAATGTGTGGTCCTAGTCCTAGCTGCTCATATAGGGTGGCCCCCACTTCCTGTTTTCTTTTTTTTTTTTTTTTTTTTTTTCTTCTTTAAATATTAATTTTCCTCTATCAATTCAATGTACTCTGTACTACCTCCACACCTTCTCTTAAACTTACCGTCCGTCAGTCACAGTAGCAACAATTATCCTCCCACGTGTACTCAACCTATTGGTTGCTCATTTTCTCACATTGGAATTTCATAATTTCCATCTAATTCTCCCACCGGAATTCCCTATTCCTACCTTTGGAAGTTGGAACCACACCACACCCCACATCTACCCTCAAAAAGTTTCTGTGGGCTCCTCTTTTTTTAAAACACCTCACTTATTCTTTTTCTAATATAATTATATCAACCAAAATATAGCTAACATTTTTCTATCTATTTATGATAAATTACTTTCTGTAATATAATAGATATAAATAACAATTTATTATAGATAGAATATGATATTTTCCTATTATTTGTTTTGTCGTTTACAATAATTCTTCTTATTTAAATTTCAATATCTTTTTTAATGGAGTGTTTTCTTTTCTCTCTCACTTAGGTTAACTTACCACGTGATTAGTGTGATGTAGTTAACACAAATAGATCGTTTTTTTAAAAGCATTAAGAAATCCAAAGCAAACTCTTAACAACCAAACGCCACATCACTTCTTCCAAGAATAAAGGGAATAACCTAAGTTGGAAAAATATCTTATAGATCTCGAAGAGGCCGAAAAGGATGTTACAAAGATGCCACATTGTGAACAATTTTGTTTTGTTTTAAAGGACTTCACTAAAGTGAGAAACTTGAAAATATATTTCCTATCATTTTTTTTTTTTTTTTTGTTCACAGCAATTATTATTCTCAATTTACTAGATTTCATAGAATTAAGATTACAATATCATTTTCAACTTTGTGTTTAATTTTGGGGTTGATTTAATTTAGTTCATATATCTTCAATAAAAATTTAAATTTAGTCAACGGACGTTTTTTTTTTACAAATTAATTAAATAATAATAATAATTTTTATACAAAGAAATACTTTCAGCTAAAATTAAATAAATTAGCAACCATAGATATAACAAATTTTTTAAAAGCAACAATAAATTAGCAATTGAGACTAAATTTAAGGTTTATTGAAAGTAGACGAACTAAAATTAAATAAACTTTAAAGTAGAGAGACCATAATGACATTTTAACTTTAAGAGAGTGTTTGGGGCACTAATTATATATATATATATATATGTCCTTTAAAAGTATTTGTCATAATATCAACAATTTATCAATATTTATATGAAATTGAAACCTTCACATTTTTGCCTACATCAACATTTAAAACATTGGTTAAAGATCCATGCTTTAGTTTTAAGTTTATCCTATGCATTTAAGATTTGTTTCAATTTCACTAGTGTTATCGTCATTTTTCTCCATACATCACATCATTCATCTTTTTAAAATCAAGCAACTTGGGGGGTGAATCGATTTTTTCTCTCTTTCTTTATTGTGAATTATTAAACAGTAAACTATTAAATTGGTTTGAATAGTTAGAGTTTAGTTTTGATTTTATCCACATGACTCATTAGTTTAGAACTCTACAAATCATTTGTGATTTTAAGTTAGTACTAAATTGAAGACATGGTGTATTATATTAGATATTAGCCTATTTCTTATACGCAAACATAATAGAACCTTGCATACGAAAGTACGACTTGTTCATTTGTGAGAAATTGTGGAAACTAAAATACTTTTCGTGGATTAATTTAAAATAAATAAATAAATAAAAAGTATTGTTCATATGTATTCGTACATATCAAAGAAAAAAAGAATATTTAAATTTGAACACATTTAATTGGCTGTGATTATTGGTTTAGAAATTAAAGAATTAATGTAAAATCATTTTGAATTTCCAACCTACTAAAAGGGTTTGGTGGGGGGCGACACTAAGCACCAAAATCTCCCAAGTTTTTGTGAAATTTACGAAAATGACAAAATTCGCCTCACGATCATATGATAAACACTTATTATTATTTTTTTTTTCCCTTCTAAATTCGCCGCACTAAATCATTTCTCGTTTTCTCCCTACCGTCACTAGGTAAATTTGGGTGCATATTTTTATTTATTTATTTTTATTTTTTAAATATTCGGTGCATTCGAAGTGCAATTACTATTATGAGCTAGTTAAAGTCTATAATCACAAATTGTTACGTCACACTTTTTTTTCGTAATATATATTTTTAATATTTTTTTAATTAAAAGAAGAATTGAAAAATACTTTTGGTTTTTGTCCTTAAATTTTTATAAAAATAATAATTTAGATTGAAAACGATTTAGTCTCTATATTTTCAAACTTGTAACCATTTAATCCTTAAATGTTAATAATCAATGATTTAGTCTGTGTACTTTATAATTTGTAACAATTTCGTCTTTATTGTGAAAAATATCAATATGGTTTAATGAAATTTCTTATACATGTAGGTTGATAAACTAATTAGGAATCAAATTTATTTATAAACTAGAAAGACTAAGTCACTATGTAATTAAAATTTACGCTTAATTTTGATAAAAAAATTTCACGGTAGGGATTAAATCGTTACAAATTGTAAAGTATATGGACTAAATTGTTACTTATTAAAGTTCAAGGAACAAATTGTTCTATTTTTTAAAATATGGGGACTAAATTGTTACTAATTAAAGTTCATGGACTATAGTTGTTACTTTCATAAAAGTTTAGAAACTAAAAGTATTTTTTTAATTTAAAATTAATATATAAAAATGAATATAACCCAGTATTGGTCTTTTTTAATTAGTCTTTTTCATGTATTTGAAGACATACAAGGAGACGGTGCAACTTAAAATGCATAAAAATAACTAATAAGAGTTTTCTTATACAAAAATAAGTATCCCACTTTAATTTTTCAAAAAAGTAAAAAAAAAAAAAAAGACAATAATTGTCATCAAATTTTAACTTTATCATAAAAATTACTAACTTTGTAATTTTAGCTAGCCATGGTGGATAACCTAACTAGATTAGCTTAACTTTGGGTCGTATACAAAAACGTTTATGACGCTTCGCTTAATTTTGGGTACTCTTGATTTTATTAAAGCTAAAAAGAATTGAAACATGTCATAATATGACATTCGTTGTAACGCTTCGAGTTTAATAAATGAATTGATATCATATTTGAATGAGAAATATCATGAGAATATGAAGGTATGGTTAAAAAAGACTTAAAAGAAGTGAAAGTTACTATCTATACTAACAAGGTGTATCTTTTTTTTCGGCGACTCAATCATAAAAACTCTAAATTTAAGCGTGCTTAGCTTAGAGAATTACATAGCAAGTGTTTATTGTCTAAAAATTTTCCCAGAAAGTATATAGGTGAAGAGAAAACATGATGAATTAATGAGAAATTTGAACTCAAATCGTTACATTGGCTCAAATAAATGCAAAAGGTTATTGACTAAACTAACCAGAGATAACTGAGCATATTGTGAGAAGAGTACAGACTATACCGATAAATTTTGGTGGTTAAATTTATATTCTTAAAGGAAATGAACTTTTTAGTAAATCCAGAATCGGTTAAAATTGTGTCCGATAATCATATGCTTTTAAAAGAACTTTTAATAGATCCATAATTATTCACATCTAACATGTACTTATAATTACACAACGTTATTACAATGTTATATAAGAATTACATAGCAAGTGTCTATTATCCATAATGTTAAAAGCAACGAGGCTAAGACAAAATTATTTTAGACGTATTAATATCCTTATATACACACATTTGAAAATTCTAAAACATATTTCTAACTTCCATAATGGAGAGAGTCCATCTAACTATGACTACCCTTAAGTTCATGAATAATCAAATAGATTATTTAACCAATAAAAGTATGCAAGACATATAACACCATAATGATTTTGTATTGGAGTTTTATATTTGTTTTTTTCTTTTAACAATTTTTTTTTTTTTACTATAGTTGCATTCTTTAAAGAAATTTTTTTATTAATCAAATATTCAAATTCAAAAAGTTGGAAAAAGAAAAAAAAACACAACCAATGAAACAATCTTGTTCAAAAGAAAAAAAAAAAAAAAGAAAAGAAAACATTCTTAATGTTCTAAATAAAAAACATAGAAAAAAAAAACATTCTTAATAAGTTTCTACGCATTTTCTTTTCATTGTTTTAATATTAAAATTTTCTTCCCGATTTGATCTGTTCATTTGACCAAGTCAGTAGGCGACCAACTATCCCCAAACTTTTTTTTTTTTTTTTAATTCAATTAAAGACCAATTTAAAAAAATAAAAAAAAATAAAAAAAAGGCACATTTTTTGAGCTTCCCATAAGTTTCCCAATTTCCTGAGTCATCATCCTGTTTCAAGCTTTAGACTAAAAGGAAAACCAGGTAGAGAGAGAAACAGATCAGGGGGAAGAGTGAGAAAGAGAAGAGAACAGATTTAGCAGCAGAAATCGGAGGAGACCTCTCTTCCTTAAGAATCTCATTCTCATTCCATTCTCCTTCCTCCTCCTGTCTCTCTCTCTCTCTCTCTCTCTCTCTCTTTCTTCACACCCTTACTTAAACAACCCCCTCATTTCTTCCTCTTTCCCACAATCACTTTTCACCATGATCTCCTTGAACAGAACCACTTTCCTGGTATTGCAATTCGAACCCATTTGGTTTTTCAGCTTCCGATTGATGTTACTCTATCTGGGTTTGTTTCAATTTTTTTTTTCCATCTCTGATTTGTTCAATGTTTATCGACTTTTTCTTCTCAGACACAGATGGGAGTTTCTGGAGCTTGCTCCACTCCCTCCGGCACCGGGATACGGCAACCTGTGGTTCTGAAGGTGGTGTCGATGGATTCGAATGGTCGAGCCGGCGAGCGAAGCGGCAGTGTTGTGGTGGAGAACAACACTGTGAAAGAAATTGCCAAACCTCCCTCGCCGGTGGTTGAAGTCGAACCCAAATCAACCTCCGCCGCCGCCTGGGCTCAGAATGCGTATGTTGAAGATTCCGCCGCCGGCACGGAGGAACAAATCATGACACCTTGGAGCGTCTCTGTTGCAAGGTGAAGATCACGATCCCAATATTTTCTATTCATCAGGATTTCCTTTTTCTTCTGTTTTTAGATTTGATTGTGTTGTTTATTGACATCCTTTCTTTTAACCTTGTGGCATCTTAATCATGACCTTTATTTATTTTTAAACGTTATAGGAATTAACTGATTGCAATTTGCATCATATTATATTTGAGTGCGATGCTTAATATATTGGCTTTTTACTTATGGGGGTTCTATTTTACTATCCTCTTTTAATATATATCTTAATTTTATATCTTGTGTGCTTCAACCTGAGAATTCATGAGTGATGACTGAAGCTGTTATTATTGATTCAAGCAAATCTTGTTTTACTCAGTGGCTTTGTTGGTATTCTAAACATATTATAGTGATCCAGCTTGCATTTGGAAAAAGCGAGGAGATTGACGTAATTTTCTACTTTTTTGGAAAATGATGAGAACCAGGAAGTCCATTTTTTTGTGTTCAACCTAACCACTTTAATCTGTTCTGTTGTGGAAAAGAATTGGCATTAGTTCGGCTTTGGGACTGTTTCCTTTGATGCATAGTCCTTTGTTCTTGATAATTTTCTAGAGTAATATGTTATTTGTCGAATTTACGTTACATAAAGTTGCTGATTTGTGATTTACTGCTCTGACTTATTTGAGCTCTGCAAACTTTTGACAAACTTCTTTTCCAGTTAACATGTTACTGCTTTCTCGTTTCTGCTGTCTTATATCTTTGCGTTCATGGCTAATTTTAGTTTTTGTGTTGGTTTTTGCTGAAACCTTAGTGGATATAATTTATTGCGAGATCCACGACACAACAAAGGGCTTGCGTTTACCGAAAAAGAAAGAGATGCTCACTACTTGCGTGGTCTTCTACCCCCGACAATTGTTGCTCAAAACCTTCAGGTTTGCCTTCACTTGAGAAACGTTTCAATCCCAGTACAAGTTTTACAATCTAATTTTTTATTATGAAAACTATTTGAAACTACTTTCCAGGTAAAGAAGATGTTGCACAATATCCGTCAATATCAAGTACCATTGCAGAAGTACATGGCTATGATGGATCTTCAGGTAGCCATTGTTGATCTCATCTTTCAAGTACTAGGACTTCTGAATGATTCTTTGTTATGATTTTTGGATTTCATGATCTTGAATACAAAATTGTGAACCTTGTTCAACCAACGTTTGTTCATAATTTATGCTTCATTCCTTGCAAATACATTAGTGAAACTAAATTCAACAAGTTTCTCTCAATATTGATACTCTGATGACCGGACTTAGTGAATTGTGTCTTACAACTGACTTTTGCTGTACTCTTTTACAGGAGAGGAATGAGAAGTTGTTTTACAAGCTCCTTATAGATCATGTAGAAGAATTGCTCCCAGTTGTCTATACACCAACCGTGGGTGAAGCTTGCCAGAAGTATGGAAGCATCTTCAGGCAACCACAGGGTCTATATATCAGTTTGAGAGAAAAGTACGATTCATTGCAACTGTTTCAGGTTTCTCGATTGTGATGCATTTTTTTCTTGGGTTTTGTGTTCAAATGGTTGATTTTCTTTTGCAGGGGGAAGATCCTCGAGGTCTTGCGGAATTGGCCTGAGAAGAACATTCAAGTCATTGTAGTTACTGATGGGGAGAGAATTTTGGGGCTAGGGGATCTTGGATGCCAGGTTAATTCCCTTCGCAACTCTTAAGGAAACCTGTTTAAAAGTGTTTCAAATGATGATCGTCATCTGAAGCTTGAGATTAGGCAGTGAACTCTTTCTTCTTGTCTGTTATTGATCCTAATGATCCTAACACAGTAAAATCCATGTGAATGTTTCAGGGGATGGGCATACCTGTTGGAAAACTCTCTTTGTATACTGCACTTGGGGGTGTTCGTCCTTCTGCGGTGAGTACCTACATGATCTCTTCCTATTCCTATATAATCTCTATTTATCTTGTTACAAAAATATAATAATAACAATAATTTCTACTTATCTCAACCTATGCTTGATTTCCAAAATTAACCTTGTTGCTTCATAAATTTTTTGTTTTTTCAGTGCTTGCCTGTGACCATTGATGTTGGTACAAACAATGAGGAGTTGTTGAATGATGAGTTTTACATTGGGCTCAGGCAAAAGAGAGCTACCGGGCAGGTTTGTGACCCCTTCCTTCTCTCTCTCTCTCTCTCTCTCTCTCTCTCTCTAGCCAATGTATCATTTGTAGTTCAATGTGACAAGTCATATTGGCTTAAGTGGAATGATTTTTCTCAATGTAGGAATATGCTGAACTTATAGATGAATTCATGTCTGCGGTCAAACAGTGTTATGGGGAGAAGCTCCTCATTCAGGTATTTTGCTATAACTATGCATACTTATTCTGTGTAGTTGAGCAAATGCGTTCCTTTTTTTCTTTTTTACTCATTCTGATATTTGTCTAATTCAATTTCCACATTTTGAAGTTTGAAGACTTTGCAAACCATAATGCATTTGACTTGCTAGCAAAATATGGCGCAACTCATCTGGTCTTTAATGATGACATTCAGGTTAGAACCCTGGACTTCCCGTGTTACTATTTGAATAATTTCAATCAACTTTACTGTAATTGTCATCATTGAATCTCAGGGGACGGCATCCGTGGTACTTGCTGGGCTCATTTCAGCTTTAAAGTTTGTTGGCGGATCCTTAGCTGACCATAGGTTTTTATTCCTTGGTGCTGGAGAAGTAAGTCCATAGTGAATCATGTCTAACATCTTAAAAGAGTTCTCTCTAATGTTGATTTACTATATTAACGTTTGGTGTTGCATTGTTTGTTTCAGGCCGGTACTGGAATTGCAGAGCTCATAGCCCTTGAGATATCAAAACAGGTTAAAATGAATAGTCATTTTTAGATTATAGATTTTTATCCTTTTTGTTCTGAATTCATTTATTTAATCTTCATCTTAATTCTTTGTTTACTGTAGACCAATGCTCCGTTGGAAGAGACACGCAAAAAAGTCTGGCTCGTGGATTCCAAGGTAACTTATTCATCAAGCTTGAGGAGTTGTTCATCATTCATAAAGTTTTTTGATAGTGTATATCTAATTCCTTTTTTGTTTATTTCCTCAGGGGCTGATTGTCGGTTCTAGGAAGGATACTCTCCAACATTTCAAGAAACCCTGGGCTCATGATCACAAACCTATCAAGAAACTCATTGATGCCGTTAAGGTGTCAAATCTTCCTATGTGCCTCTACCATTGTATATTCATAATTTGAACCAAGTTTTTAAGTTCTTCTATTTGCTGTTTCACATCAGGAAATCAAACCAACCGTCTTGATTGGAACATCGGGCGTCGGAAGAACGTTCACTAAAGAAGTTGTGGAGACTATGGCCTCAATCAATGATGTATTTAATCCGTCTGACAGATTATTTCTTTATTGTTCAGTTTTAGAAGAGTATATGCTGATCATGATATGGGTAACTTGTTGCAGAAACCTATCATTCTTTCTCTTTCGAACCCTACTTCCCAATCTGAATGTACTGCTGAAGAAGCTTACAAATGGAGTCAGGTAATACAATGGTTCATATTCCAACGGGTGGGAAATGCATATTGATTTTGTATGACATTGTTCGGTTGTTGCATTCAGGGTCGTGCCATTTTTGCAAGCGGGAGCCCATTTGACCCAGTTAAATACAAGGGGAAAGTTTTTGTGCCTGGCCAGGTCCTCACATTTCAATTCAATATAGTCTAAGCTAAGCATATATCATGATTTGGGTGTTAATATTATTCCTTGGTGATTTATTAACAATTCAGGCAAACAATGCGTACATCTTTCCTGGATTTGGTTTGGGGTTAATTATGTCAGGCACAATCCGCGTTCATGATGACATGCTTCTAGCAGCGTGTAAGTACTCAAAAGGCTATTATGATTAAAGCACGAGGGTATAGTATATTAGAGACAGTATACTTACTTTTCACAGCTTACATGGACTATAGTCCATAGCTATGTTTAAGTTATCGTTTTCATTGAGTCGGATTTTGAACCTTCCTATCATATTGATGTACTTGTTATTACAATCAGCGGAAGCTTTGGCATCACAAGTGTCCCAAGAGGATTTCGACAGAGGACTCATCTATCCTCCATTTACAAACATCAGAAAGATTTCAGCACATATTGCTGCCAGTGTGGCTGCAAAAGCTTATGAACTTGGTGAGCCTTCAACCTCATTTCCCTTCCCAAACCTTTCAAAGAGTTGCGATTTGCTAATCATTCTCCCATTTCAAATTCTGTCTTATAGGTTTGGCCACTCGCCTCCCTCAACCAAAAGATCTGGTGAAATATGCTGAGAGCTGTATGTACAGTCCTAGCTATCAAAATTACCGGTAGTTTAGTGTCGTTACTCTGGTGTAGCTATGTCGTATTGTTCGTTTATTTTCCGATAATGTTTCTTCTATTGTATTATTTTCTTTTGTTATGTAAGTTATTTGGTGGTTTAGAAATCAGCCATAGTTTGTATTAGCTGTGAAAAAAGGAGGAAAAAGAAAAAGGGAAGTGGAAAAAAGAACTCTTACAAGTTTTTCATGAAATAGAATGGAAACTTGAGCTCAAAATCTGAAGTGGATTCATTACTTATTGGTGAAGTATATTCACAGTTTCTTGTGAAAAAACAATGGTTTATTCCTTGTTGGAGGTTTCTGTTGAATATGAAGCACTAGGAAAAAAATCTGCAGTTATTTTTCCTATTAGTTCAAGCAAGAAGAATATGTAGTCTCTACTTAGAAATTAAAATCATGTTTAATTGGCATTGTAGTCCCAATATCTCTGTGTTGTGTTCTTCTCCACTAATTTATAAGCTTAGTCATCGATACATTAGGAGATCAAATGAAATGCATAACAATTCTCAGTTGCAGAAGCAATCTTCAAAAACCCATGCAGTTCTTTGAAGCGTGGTAGAAACCTTGTTTGCTATCAAATTGAATTATAGAATGACAGAATTGCATGTAAATACAAATGTTCTTTCCCGATTCTCATTTTCATTTCGATTTGTTGGTTCTGTATTTGCAATGGTATTTTTGGGTTTCAATGTCATTATCCCTTCAATGGCGAAGGGGATGAAAGGCAGAATATGTTTTCTGCTCACTTTCTGCCTGCCTTAATTTACTGCTCTCACATAGGGAAAATTGTTGCAAATATTAAAGCCAAGTTAAGACCCAGACAGTCAGGTATATTTAGACAAACCTGTTTTGGGTCATTCCTTGATTTTGAATTAGTTTTTAAGGGTGCACTGATATGACTGCAAGTGCCTAGAATTGAAAACTTTTGAAAGAGAAAGCTTTCAATCTCTAGTGTAACCGCACATGGCCAAACAAGTAGTAAATAGGAAATATTCCAAGTATTATGTCACAATAGAACAAATGTAACGAGAAATCTTTAGTGTGTATATATATATATATAAAAAGAAAGCAATTGAATGTAATCGAAAAATAATTTTGAGAGATGGCTGTTTGTGAAATATAAAATAATGAAAATAAAGGAGAGGTTCAAATATACTTATATCTATTGGTTGGAGAATGTGGCTTTTCATGCAAATGCAACTTTAACTCAAACTTAAACATAATGAACTAGATTCAACACTTATTCAACCTTCTATAAAGTATCTTTAGGAGTCTAAACCATTAAACTTATATATCTATGGCTAATGATAACTTAATAAATACGAACACAATTCAATGTCCTAAAGGTTCCACTCTATTATATCTAGGATAAAAGGCAAAGGGTTATGTCTAAGCTCTTTTTCTAGATTTTTTTTTTTTTTTTTTTTTTT